>PVKA01028561.1:0-12396 GCA_004027165.1 Ctenomys sociabilis
AACAAAAGGATCTACGAGGGTGGGGAAGAAAAGAGCAGTCTACATATCAGACGTTGGCTTTGAAAGTCTTACTTCACTCAGGAAACTGGAGTCAGAGAGCATGCAGAAAGCCCAGTCAGGCTGTCTGTCCATCTGGCTCTCCCAGGAGGCTCAGAGCTCTTCATATATAAATGGGGTGGTACCGTTTGTGGCTGATCTTTTTTCTACAAGTCGGGCAAGTGTTAGCATTCTTTAGGGAGTCTCGGAGGCACTGGCTACAGAACACATGCCCACACTCTGTAGAGATGATGAGACGTCCATTCAGCACAATCTCTGAGTGTCCGTCGATGCAGATGGGACAGCTGACAGTGCCGAGGGCCACACAGCTGTCTGCGTGGTCCTGGCATTGGCTCCTCATGGTCCTCCTTGGTCGCCTTCTCTCTTCAACGATCACAACAGAGTCATTGTGAGTCAGGTCGACGACCACAGGCTCTAATGATTCACAAGTGAGGTCTACAATTTCACCACCTGTTTCTTCAAGTTCTATGGGTTCTGGATCCATGGCAATCTCGGGGGTGGAGCCTGCTTCCTGAGTACGCTTCTGGGCTTGTCTAGAACCTACTGTTCCACCACGCCACTTTCTTGTACTCATTGTGCTCTGGCTCCAACCTACAGAAAATTGACCAACACCAAGGTTTGTAGCAAAGGTGAATGTTCTCAGCCTCTCACAACCACTGATTACTCATCTTCCATCTTACAAAGAATTTGGAACCAGACAAGTCTCCAGTATCTTGAAGTCTTGGCTGCCGTCGCCAGACTGCTAGTGCGAGGAAACAGCTTCGTGGGCCACTGAGGAGACCTGCTCAAGCAAGACTCCGCCGCCTCAAAGCCTGCCCACACTTCTTGACTTCCTTCTATCATTTTCTCTTCACAGATCCTCTCCCTAATGTCTCTTGTGTTCTTCCACAAGAAAGGTACTGGAGGCCAAATTTCAGTCCTGCCCAAATAAGGCAGGAGAGTCAGGTGATATTCTCTAATCTTTCAGGCCAGAATTCTCTTTTCCCAGAACCCTTTGCTCATGAAGTGTGGTCTTCCTCATTCACTCTACACCCTAATTCTCAGCCCCTACATCTGGCTGTCCACCTCTGGAGAACAGGTAAAGATAGAGTAAGCCCTGTAGGTCTGTCCCCGAGCCAGGCCCTAAGAACCCCTGCTGCAGTCCTGTGCCCCTTCCCCCAGCCTCACACTTAGGTCAGGAGCTGGGAAGTGTTCCCACAGTGCATTAACTCTGAACAGTGAAGAAGAAAAGAGGAATGTGGCACTATCCAGCCTCTGTCAATAATTCATAAAACTCAGACTGAGGGGCACCAGTCATAGCCAGTTTTGCTCTGACATGGGGAAAATTAGACTTACGTTCTCTTATCTCATCAGGATGTGCTGAGTACCACAACTGTAATTTTTTTTATACACCATAAATCCAGTACATGACTTATTTCACTTGCTATTCATACCCCCTTGTGGAATGTTGAAATCCTTTTTTCAGGTGATCAACTGGCCAATAAATATACTCAATGGGCCTTCAGCAAGCATGAATTGTATGAAGCAGTGATCTCCAGTTCTGGATTTCCTAGACCAAAATTCCATACCCTCTAAATGTAGTGACTGACAACTGACAAACCAATGATTTCACCAACTAACAGCACTTCTAAACCTGCCCATCTGCTACCATCATCTTTTTTTTTTTATTAGTGAATTTTTAGGGCACATACATTCACTGTGGGGAGCTGGTATATGTACATAATACATCTTAATTTGTTTCACCACCACTTCCCCGTTTCTCCTCCCCTTCCCTCCTTCCCTCTCATCATTTTTTCTGAAAAGACAAACACCAAAGAGCATATAAAAAGCACAATCCAACATAAAGAACTGCTAAGTTCAATATGATGAAATTCACTGTATTATCTTTATTTTTTTTTCATTTTATATCAAACTAGTGAAAACAGTACCATACCAGCACTGCTTCTTTGTCTGGTATCTGGTACCCACTGGGTTAAAACAATTTAGAAGCTTGCACTCAGGCTTGCTGAGGCCTTTCTGGAGTGTACCATAAGCCATCCAGATTTATTAATTCTCTCAGAAACCCAGGAGGGAGATCATTTCAGCACACTTGGCAGAAATGGAGACTGAAGCCTTGAACACAGAATTTATAACCGATGAGGACTTTATTCATCATCTATTCCACATCCTCAGTTCACAGATGAAGAGTCTGGCCGGTGGCAGCAATAATAATTATTATGTGGTGGCAATAATTACTGTGTGTTTAGTAGTTTACAGTTCATAAAGCACTTTTATATTCAGCAAATATTTATTGAACTAGGATAGAGACTAAGACCTAGAGACAGTGATTAGGGAGAATTTGAGGGCTCCTGAGTCTGTACTTCCACCACTGGCTAGAGGACCCTCAAGCATCCTTGTTACCATTTAGTTGCTGTAAAATGAGAAGCCCCCTGGATGAGTGGGGATTTCTGTCCCTGGACATTGATTACAACAGTGACTACAGTCTGCCCTCCAACATGGAGGAGACCCTGAACCAGAGGGAAGGACAGTACCAAACTCAGGCCCGAAACTCGCCATCACGTCTCCTCTGCCTTCACGTGGTGAAGTCCTGAAAGACCATAGGGCTAACATCCACAGGCAGTCTCAAAACATCTGTCTTCCTGTGCAGTGTTATCTACGTAGAGCTATGCATTCTTAACAATGCATTTTGATGTTTTGGAAAGCCAAAGAAATTAATTCAGTCTCCTCCCCACATCACTCTCCATCACATTAAAAAAAAAAAAAAAAAAAAAAAAAAAAAAAAAAAAAAAAAAAAAAAAAAAAAAAAAAAAAAAAAAAAAAAAAAAAAAAAAAAAAAAAAAAAAAAAGCACTTGTAGAAAGAGGGGGCTCGAGAACGGAAGTTCCTGCAGGGAGAGAGACCCTAAGGAAACTTGGACCAGAACTTCATTCTCACGGGTCAGGCAAGAGCCAATAGTGCAAAATGAAATGACCGTGGGACACTGCGCCGTGCGCCGGTAGGGGACGCATGCGGCCGACTCCCAGCTCAGCCCGCCCCTCGTCCTGCCTCCCAGCCCTACAGAGCATTCGCCTCCCAGAGGCGAAAGCCCAGCCCCTGGTGCCTGAGCCATGCATAAAGCGGGACTGCGGCTGGGCGGTTGTGCTCGGACGTGGAAATCCGTGAGGATGGCTAGCTCCGCGGTGAACCGCCAGAAACCGCTCGCGGACAAGGTGGCCCTCGTCACGGCCTCCACCGACGGGTGAGTGCCTAGACTGGTGTCGCGGAGGTGCGAGGTGTCTGAAAACAGTAGCCTCTTTTTGTCTCCGAGGGCCCTGCCCTCAGGTCTCAAAGGCCGCCAGAACCCGACCCTAAAGGAAGAAGTAACCACGTGGTCCGCTTGAAGTTCCTCTAAATCCCCAGGCTCTGGACCCTCCACTGCCAGCTCTCCTGTCCCAGCTACCTTGCCCAAGGTTGCCAGCTTGGTGCTGCCCCCCTAGATCCAGGCTTCGCGTGTGCTGGGCTGCCCCAATCAACAGCGCCACCTAGAGTCTGGGAAGACCAGAAATCCAAAACTCCAGATTTGTCTTTCTTTTACTGTCTCCACCCATCCACTATAAGGTTAGACACCCAATTTGGGCTCCTGACCAGTCTCCTAAAGCAACATCACCTAGGCGGGACACAAGACTAACATGAAATGATTTTTGTTTAGGTCAGGGCACTGTAGCCTACTCTGCCTGTACGTCACCCACAGCTCGTCTGTCCTGTTTTTCATTCCTATGGGACATTGCTACACACTAACTTCTCACAAATCTGAAAGCAGATGTATGAGAAATGCTAATGACTGACAAATGTAAAATATAGAACTCTTACTCCCAGGGGAGTATTTACACTAACCACCCTTTCCCATGTATCCCCAAAACATAACTAAAGTTAGAACTTTGGAGATGATGTACTCCAGCAAGGGAGATGTTTGAGGGTAGGCATTCTTTCCAGAGAGAACTTCAAATGATAAATATGGCTGCTACAGGATACCCAACACATTTCTCTCCCCTCAGTCTCCATTGGGTATGGGGCCTGTTAGCAGGATTGGGGCCTGTGGAAGATGATGTCAATTCCTGGGAATTGAGGCTGAGGGACAAGATCATAATCAAATGAGGTAAGCAAGTGTTATGGTTTGTGTCTAGCTGTCCCCCCAAAGCCTCATGAAGTCATGGGGTGACTTCTAGAGTTTATGATTGATTCTTGATCCAATGCTGGGATTGCAGGGTTACACTCTGGCCCTGGAGTGGGTAATCTGCATTACAATGAAAGGAGGAAAGAGAGGCTTTCAAGCTGCTACCCCTTCCTTTGTTCTCATGCTCTTTGTTGCTGCCATGGACAGCTGAGCCAGTGAGTATGGACTGAAACCTTCACTAACTGTAAGCTAAATCTTTCCTTCCTTCATTTTGGGTGTCAGGTATTTGTCCCAGCAACAAGAGAAGAGTAACTGAGACAGCTGTGCCAGGAAGCCTGTTTTATACCAAATCATACAGAGGGAGACCTAAAACCCAAATGCAGGCATTCTGATTCAGAGCTCTTGCTCACAGACTGTCTTAGTTTCTTTTCTATCACTGTGGAGACAAAATACCTGGCACCCAAAAGGGAAAAGGTTTATTTTACTCATTGTTTGTAGAGATTTCAATCCATTATCAGCTGGCTCCAAGGCAGGGTGGCTTTGCAGAGGAAGCCAATTTACTGCAGGCAAAAGGTTAGCAAAACAAGAGGAGGGTAAAGACAAGGGACTTTCTGTCCCTTATATTGGATGTAGGCTACCTGTCCTAGGGCACAAGTAGCACTCAAGCCCTTAATGCTAACCAGAATTATGATAAATCAATTCCATGACCTCTGAAAAAGCCTTACAGCTGCATGAGACTTTGTAAAGTCTTTTAACCATTGCAGTTGTGGACAGTCTTGGTGTTTTTCTTTCTGTAGGATCGGCTTCGCCATCTCCCGGCGTCTGGCCCAAGATGGGGCCCACGTGGTCATCAGCAGCCGGAAGCAGCAGAACGTGGACCGTGCTGTGGCCATTCTAAAGGGGGAGGGGCTGAGTGTGACAGGCACTGTGTGCCATGTGGGGAAGGACGAGGACCGGAAGCAGCTGGTGGCCACGGTGAGCAGCAGGGCTATGGGCACTGAGCCAGGAGGTGGCAGAAGGGAGCCAATCTGAGCCTTCCTAGACAGCATTAGTGAAATCCATCCAAGCGCTATTAACTAACACATAGCTGTGTATTCATGTACTCACAGCAAGCCACCAACAATGTTTAATTGTGTCACTTTCTGCTGTGTACATATCTGAAAGCCTAAGAACCATCCATCCCAGTCAAAGAATCAAAAATCACTCTAATGCTTCAGCCCAGCATTATCTTTGGGCTGACACCAGAAACAGCTAGTCTTGGTTCTCTAGTAGTTTCCTAGGTCACTGAACAGATGAGAAGGGTAAATGCAGTCATAAAGTAGATGTTCCCACCTCTGAGCTAGTAAACGATACCTTGATCTTCGTTTTAGTGTCCCTTACAGCTTACTGGAGAAGCCCATCGTGTTTCAGCACTGTATGTGCCCTTTACTCTGTTCAGAACCCTACACCAGTTTTCTCCAAATCTGCCAACAACTCAAGCAAGGCAAAGACTGTCCTTCCTGTTTACATAGATGGGTTCAGATAGCTGGAGACACTTTCCAGTATCCTACAGCCAGTAAGGAAAGAGCTGTGATTCAACAGAACTACCAAGCTCCTTTCCTTTTCTGGCAGCCTACACACTGCTGGGCACTGCTCCATTAGCATAAGGCCAGCCGTTAGGCACCCATATGGATTTTCGTCTCAATATGTCAAATCCAGTGTCACGATGGTACTTGACAGAAGTTTTCCAGCTACACAAGAAAATATGGGGCTGGGTGTAGCTCAGTGGCACAGCGCCTACCTGGCAAGGGAGAAGCCCTGAGTTCCATTCCTGGTACCACAAAAAGAAAAAACATAGACTCCTTTTCCCTGAAGGTTTAGGGTATATATTTTATTTCCTGGAGTGAATGAGAGAACCTTACACAAAGGGAAAGTATGGATTGTGAAAACAATTTGGAAGGTTGGTGGAAATAACTTGAGTAATCTTAAAAGAGAAGGCTCTTAGATTATGGTCTATAGTAGTATAGTGGGCAGAATAAGGTAATTCTCTTTTTAAGGAATCTTTGGCAGATGCTCAAATGTGTATTACCAAAGGTCAAATGTGAGTCCAAGAAGGTCATCCTGCCTGGTATAGATGCTGGACAGAGCCTGAGATTATGACTTTAATCCTGAAAGTGAAGGGAGACATTCAGGAGCTTGGGCCAACCAGTGACTAGCCATTTAAAAATATATGTAGCAATTTTCTTTTTTAATGCTGAGGATTGAATCCAATGCCTCATGTAATTTAATGTCAGAATCCTAACTGGGTTTAGTGATGCATGCCTCTGGGAGGGTGAAGTAGGAAGACCATAAATTCAAGCCCGCCCTGGGCAGTTTGATGACTTAGTGAGGCCTTGTCTCAAGATGAAGAAGTAAAGAAAGGACTATAAGCCAGGTATGGTGGCATATGCCTGTGATCTCAGTACTCAGGAGTCTGAAAGCAGAGGATTGCTGTGAGTTTGAGGCCAGCCTGGGGTCCACAGTGAGAACCTGTCTCAAAAAGACAAAAAGAAAAGAAAAAGCACTATGGATGTAGCACAATGCAAAGACACTGGGTTTAATCTCCAATACTAGAAAAAAAAAAAATCCTACTGGGAAAACATCCTCCCCACACTCTGCCAACCATATCCACCTAGTAAGTCCTGCAACTCTTGACTCAGAAGTGGGGTTTGAGCTAGACCTTGAGGAATGGGTAGAAGTGAGTGGAAGTGGAAAGACAGAGTGAGGGTGAGGTTCCAGATAACCCTGCAAACCAGGCAGACAGCCAAGAGGGACAGGCAAAGAAAAGGGAAGTCTCCAAGACCAAAGCAGAATGCATGGGCCCAGGAGTAGTGTGAGAAGTACACTGCATGGGAGGAACAGGGACAGCAGATTGCGTCGGTCTGTCCAAAGGCTTTTTGATATCTATGTAGGAACTTGAGGCTTTAAGCAGATTGAAATAGTTGTTAAGGAAGAACAGCCTGACAGTGGCAGGAAGGATAAACTGAGAACACCCTGGACCAAGGACGTTAGTGAAGAAGCCATTGTTTCTTACACATCTAGAGCAGTGGCAATGGGATCAGAATAGACTGCCCAAGTAACATTTAGTGGAAACCAACCTAGATGATTCCAACCACATGTCTAGACATTAGAAATAGGAGGCCTGAGTCAAACAATTTTCAGGAAGTCTGTATGAACAATGTCAGAGTAAGAAATGATAGGCAATTTGAGAGGTGTTCTGCCTATTGCTATTAGTCTGCAAATAGAAAAGCTGCTGCCCTGGGAATGGCTACTACTCTTGGCATCCTAATTCACACCGTGATTCTCAAGGCAGTGAATAGAAATCAAATTAGCAGCTTCTCCACTTGACTATACTGTTTCTTTAAAAATGTAAATAAATGTCAGGACACAGACAACTCCTAACTGTGTGGTGTAGTAATCATGCAATTCAGAGCAAGACCTTTAGAGAAAGGTTCATAGGTATCTTTCTCTTTCCTCTCTATGGTTCTATCTCTGTTCACTCAAAACCAGCCTTCTCACCAGGCACGATGTCTCACACCTATAATACCAGGAGTTGGGATACTGATGCAGGAGAACTGCTGTCAGTTGGAGGCCAGCCTGGGCTACATAGTGACTTCAAAGCTAGCCTGAATTACACAATAAAACCCTGTCTAAAAAAAAAAAAAAAAAAAAGCCTACTCAGGAATCAAGAAATGGAAAGAGTTACGTAAGAAGGAGGAAAAGGAAGGGGAAGAGAAGGAGTCATAAAAAGAATGAAGACGTGTTATGTACGTATACCAACTCCCCACGATGGATGCAAACATGTACTGTAAACAAGTACTAAGAAAAATAATTTTTAATGGAAACAAACAGACTTCTCCCCTCCTCTAGCTCCCCAGGTGATTCTGAGGCAATCTTCTATCCTCTCCCCACCCAAACACATACACTTCACCTCCAACTTAATCTGTGAGACTTGGACAGAGCCAAGGCAAGTAAAGACCACAGGGCTTTGTGGCACAACATTAACATTTACAGGGCACAAGAAGGTACTGGTTTTAAAAGACTGTGTGACTTTAAATTTTGTTGAATGTGCATGTTGACAGCCCAGGCATTCCTTTAGCTGTGTAGGAACAACTGAGCTTAGCACCTCGTTAGCAGGAATAATTAGTTAAAAGGAGAAGGTAGCAGATGGTGTGCATTGTTACTAAAACCCCTCCTGTGCCAAATATGAGGCACAAAGTTGATCAAGGGCCCATTTAGTGTAACTTGCCTAAGGCATCAAAATTGCCAGTTTGGGGCAAATGCAAAGTCTTGCTTCAGGATGGCTTAGTACTGAAAACCTTTGTTGGCTGGTTCTCCTTGGCCAGTCACTACTGCTGTATGTGCCTTCACCACCTGCTAACAACTTATTAAGGAGGTGAGATATCTTCTTTCTTGGCTTTCTCAATTTAAACCTCAGTTTCTGCTTTGAATCTTGTGTGCTGATGGGCCAAAAAAGAAGAGAGAAAATGGCATCAAAGCTGAGTGTAGAAGTGTTTTAAACCTAGGCTAGTGTCTTCACCATTGTGGTGCTCCAGCAGCCAGTTTCATAGTGATCCAACTTCCTTTCAAAAGGCTCCTGTGAACTAGCTCTGTACTACAAAGTACGCTAGCAGAATTAATCCCCATTCTGCCACCACTAGCTTTGTGCCCTGAACAATCCCTTTTACCTCTCTCAGACACCAAGTGAGCAGGATTCCTGTTTGTAGCCAAAACTGATGCATCATTACTGAGTCACTGGTATCTTAAAATATCAACTTCAGTGACCACATTTTCATCACCTCCACCAAAAGGACATTGGGCCAGATGTTCAAGGCCCCTCACATTGGAGACCTTTCATGGATCTATTTAAACCATTTTCTCCATTCAGGTAAGTGTGGACAGGTTGACTCTTTTCTTTTTTGTCTTTTTGAGACAGGGTCTCACTATACAGTTCAGGCTGGCCTTAAGCTCACTTTGTAGCTCAGGCTGTTCTCAAACTCACAATAATCCTCCTGCCTCAGCCTCCCGAGTGCTGGGATTACAGGCATGCGCCACCACGTCTGGCCAGGTTGACTTTTGAGATCATGGTAACTCATTCAAGGAAACCAAATAGCAAAGGCTTGGGTAATTGGGACTGTAACACCCTGTGAATAGAGGAGGGGGATCTAAAAATAGATTTTGCAACAAGAGTTGAAGGCATGAAAATGAAGGCACTCCCCCCAAGAGAAGATGTAAAGGAAAGAATGAAAGGCCAGAGACATCCTTAGAAGTAAAGGAGGCTAGAAAGACTTCCACAGAAATAAGACAACCTTTAATGGCTAGCAGCAAAGATAACAGTAGCTTTAGAAGAAAGTGTTTCAAGAAAAGGAGAGGTAATCTTGATAACTATTTTTAAGATGATATTTCTTATGAACACTGATAAATGGACCTGCCTGACTTACCTAAAGCCCTCAACCAGACCTCCTCCTCTCTCTAGGCTGTGAAGCTTCATGGAGGTATTGATATCTTGGTCTCCAATGCTGCTGTCAACCCCTTCTTTGGAAACCTGATAGATGTCACTGAGGATGTATGGGACAAGGTGAGAAAAGATTAAAGCAGCAAGGGGCAGGCCCCAGAAAATGTGCAACAAAAACTCAGTCTGATTTTAGAATGTCTTCATTAAGTGTACATGGGATGTGCCACACACCTGGCAGGCACCCGGTAAAGGGCAAGTGAGGGGTGGCTTCCTCTGTCCTGCTCTTCTCTTTCATCTCTGCTTCTCTCCAGTTTTGCCTTCCATTTGTTCTCTGCTAGCCACCTTCTGCTTCCCTTCCCAGCTCTCTCACACAGTGTGCTTACCCACGCTCTGCTTCCTGGTTTATTTCCAGCAGAGATGTGGCAGCTAACAGGCCAACAACTAATACACTTAAACTTACACACCCACCCATCCCCTTTTTAGCTGCCAAAAACAAATGCTTTTTCATTAGTTGAGAAACATTAATTGCCGCTAGTTAGGTGAAATAACGGTTCTGGTGACATGACTGAAGTTGCTGCTTTACAGCATATAGCCTTTGAAAAAGACCTAACCGCTTCTTCTTAACTACGTACTGTGAAAATCTGAGAGCCAGATGTCTAAATTCAAACATTTGGAATATTAAATTTTATGTGGTGACCTATGTTTACACTGTATTCATAATATATTTCACACATCTACATCGTTTAATTATAAAGCTTTAATTAAACTATTTGTCTTTATTTACTAAGGATAATATTCCCACATGATTTGTAAATACTAAATTTACTGACATCATTTTAGCAACATTTCCCATCATTTTACTTTTTATACTGATTTCAATAATTTCTGAACACAAAGCCGGCCAAATAGCTCAGCAGATTAAAGCGCCTGTTTAGGCAGATGCAGTGGCCTGGAGTCCAATCCCTAGGCCTGTCCTGATGGCCCCGCCCCCGGGACATGCTGAGATGGCAACTGAGACTGGGCGTGGTTGGGCCCATCTCTAATCCCAGTTCTTGGGAGGCTGTAAACAAGAGGATCACTACTAGTCCGATCTATGCAGTGAGACTCTGTACACCCTGTACACCCTGTCCTAAATACAAATAATAATAATAATAATAATAATAATAATAATAATTTTTGTGATCCCCTGCTTCAACCTCTGAGTGCTAAGGTTATAGGTGTGTACCACCACATCCAGCTTAAAATTTTTTAAGATGTGAATTATATCAATTTTTGATATAATTATATCAATTTTTGATATAATTGGGGAAATTTTACTATAGACTGTATAGTAGATAAAACCACTATTATCAAAGCACAACTCTTAAAGACATAAGCATAGGCAAAGACCAAACAGAACCCCAATAGCACAAGAAATAATAATAAGAATCAACAAATGGGATCATATCAAATTAAAAAGCTTCTATACAGTAAAGAAAACCACCAACAGAGTGAAGAGACAACCTACAGAATAGAAAAAACTTTTTTCAGGCTACTCCTCAAATGAGCAAAGACCTCCAAATGTAAAGACCCAATTAAAACATCGGGTATCTGAAATGAATAGACACTTCCCAAATGAAGTACAGATGGCCAATAAGCGCATGAAAAAGGTTCAGCATCACTGGCCATTCAAAAGAATGCAAATTAAAACAGCACTACAATTCTATCTCATTCCAGATAGGATGGCTATCTGCAAGAAATGAAATAATAACAAGTGCTAGAGAGGCTTCGGGTGAGTGGTGACCCTTCTTCACTCCTGGTGGGAGTGTAAACTGGTACAGCCACTAAGGATATCAGTATGAAAATTCTTTAGAAAACTACAAATAGAAATTCCATTTGACTCATTCCCTTCTAGGTATCTTCCTGAAACAGTTAAAGTTGTCATATTACAGATACACATGTATACCCATGTTTATCACGGCTGAACTTATAATAGCTAATTTTTTATAATAGTTAATCCTTGGGAGCAGCCTGCATCCATCAACAGATGAATGGATAATGAAAATGTCATATTTATATACAACAGAAGCGCTACTATGGGCCAGGGAGATAGTTCAGTGGAATAAGTGCTTGCCTCACAATCTCAGTGTCCTGAGTTTGCTCCCTGGTACCACACACACACAAAAAATAGCAGTACTACTATGCCAAAAAGAAGGATAAACTTAGTCATTTGTAGGAAAATGGGTCCATAAAGTTAAGTGAAGTAAATCTGATATATAAGCCTAAATATCACATGGTTTTTCTTTTCTGAGGCAATCCAAATTATAAATAAAGTGCAAATTAAAGGCAGACAATAGGAGAAAACTACTATTATCACTGCTAAACTTCTTGTGTGTGATAATGGATTGTGGATGTGCAAAAGAATGTTTTTTGCCTTTGGATATGTGTGCTGAGGCATTTAGAGGTACAGCGTTGTTACACCTGAAATTATATTTCAATGGTTCATTTAAAATAAAAACTATGAGCACACCGAACAAAAGAAGCAAAATGTGATCAATGAATGAATCTAGGTGAGAGAGAGCTGTATTTCTTTTTTGTTGTTCTTGTTGTTTTGTTTTGCTTTTTCCAATATTGAAGTTTTTCAGACTTTTGGTATAGAGGAATATCTCCCAATATTGTTAACATAAAATAATGCAAACAAGGTCTTACAGTTGCTTTAAATTGGGAATGTAGTG
>PVKA01028561.1:12496-29344 GCA_004027165.1 Ctenomys sociabilis
AAAACACCATAACCATACAGAGTCGATGAAATAATACATTGCAAACTGTTTTCATAATGTTTTGGTATTGTACAAGGTGCATACATGATATTATATTTACAGGTATTTATGTAGCTGAATTATATCAAAGATTCAATAATTATTTACCTAGTGGATGACCATAGCACTAAAAGCCGACATAATAACCTGTCCCACCACCTTTATTTTGGCTTATGCCAAATAAATTCCCAGAAAGAACCTCCTCGTGATCTTACTTTCTGATAAATGTCCAGCTAGCTTATCCATCATGCAGGCCCACAAGCATCCACTCTCTAAGCTCAGAAGCCAGAGAAGTACCTGAACCACCTCGGGGACACAGGTCAGGACACATCTTCACTGAGGGGCACAGAACACTCTAGGTCCAATTCCAGGTTCTCCCCACTTGGAAGTAACATCAAGAAAATTTACCTCAAGTCCAAAGCTGAATATAGGCTCATTCCCGACCTCATCATAGTTGGCTGATTATAAGAGATGACCCAGGTTCCGTTCTTTCTTGTCTCAACTTCATGTGCACTATGCAGGTAAAGAAGCTAGTGAGAGGTGTGTCTCCCTGAACACTGGCATCTTTCCTTGTCAGGCCTGAGCAAGTTATCCCTGAAGTCTGCATTAGCTCTCACAAAGATTCTGGGAGCACATGGTGACTCCTCATCACTGTACCCTTCCAGCACTTCTGAAGCTGTATCCCCTTCTCTCTGTTTCAGATTCTGAACATTAATGTGAAGGCCACAGCCCTGATAACAAAAGAAGTGGTGCCCGAGATGGAGAAACGAGGGTACAGAGAATGAGAGGGGGCATGGGTGAGATCAGGCCCCAGAGGGGCTGAGGGCAGCTGTCTCCAGTAGAAAGAGAATCACCTCCCTTTTTTTTTCCAGAGGTGGCTCAATAGTGATTGTGTCTTCTATAGGAGGTTTCTCCCCATTTCCGGTAAGAACTCCTTTGCCTATCACTCTTAGCCTGCTCTTCATTCCACATCTTTCCCACCGCCCTCCAGTTGCCAGAGAAATATGTATCCTGTTTTAGAATCACATCACGAAGTCCTTTCCCACCAAATATCTGCCTCCATGAATTATAACTGTGACCAACCCTTTAAGGAGACACCTGCTGACCATTGCATTGACATTGAATAAGAACCAAGAATGACCTGCTAACTAACAGACTAACCCATTCTCTTCTTTCTCCAGGGCATGGGTCATTACAATGTTAGTAAAACAGCTTTATTGGGCCTTACCAAGAACCTGGCCTTAGAGCTGGCTCCAAAGAACATTAGAGTGAACTGCCTGGCACCTGGACTCATCAAGACTAATTTCAGCAGTATGGTAAGGAAGGGAAATCCTGCAGTCCCCTGGGGCCCTGTGAAGGATGCATCTTTTTAGATAGGGAATCCTAGTACCTAATGCTGCACTTTCACCCACATCTGTTCCCTCCCCATGCCAGCTGGCTTTCCCAGGCAACACCCACACACACTCCTTTCCTGAGGTGCAGTGAACAGACTGGAATTCAGATTCTACTCACTGTTTCATATCTCCTAAAGTATATGAGAATTGATACATGGGGCTTGATCATTGATTGAAGAAGCTAAAAGAATGGAACAGGAGACAATGAGGAGAGCTGAGAGCCAAGAAGCAACAGAGAGTGAAGGGAGTCTT
Source organism: Ctenomys sociabilis (assembly GCA_004027165.1). Taxonomy (NCBI): domain Eukaryota; kingdom Metazoa; phylum Chordata; class Mammalia; order Rodentia; family Ctenomyidae; genus Ctenomys; species Ctenomys sociabilis. The sequence goes on from PVKA01028561.1 coordinate 14,182, forward strand.
TCCATCATTTTCATTTGATGGGGGGACAGTTTCCTCCCTTTGCTGCCCCTCAGTTTCCTCTATTTGCACATAAAGATATTTGCCTTCTTCCTGCAGTTGTGGATGGATAAAGCAAGAGAGGACAACATAAAAGAATACATGCATATTAGAAGGTAAGCTGTTACAGAGATGATTAAGAGGGATAAAGGCAAAAATGTCTGGTCCTTAATGTAGCCCACAGCTCACTATCTTGGTTCCACATATATCACAGCCATGCTCTTCCCTGCTTCACAGACTTCAAAGTTCATAAACCCTTCACTGCAGAGGCCTTACCAAGGAGGCTGCTTCCACTACAAAAAGCATAGGCAATAAGGTTTCAACAGCCAAACTGAAAGGAGCTCTGACACACTCTTTCTTTTCCTGTGTACTTCCATCTTTGGGCATCTCTGGAAACTAGAAATCAAACCAAAACCAAAACTATGGTTTTTTTTTTTGTTGTTGTTGTTTTTTTTAATCTAGTTAGTTGATCTTTAATAGAGTCAAGTAAAAAAAAAAAAAAAAATAGAGTAAAGTTTCCAAAATTTAGGTTCCTACAATCCAAGCCAAAAGAATGAGGGGCTTTACTAAGCTCCAGATTCCTTTGCATAAGGAAATTACCCTTTTCCTTAGTTGGCTAACTAAATGGTTCAGACACCTTTGTTGTCTTTCCTTTAAGTTTGCCTACCTCTCCCCACTCTCTGGCTCTTCGACACGCTTGTCTGTTTTCTCAATCTTGACCCCTCAAGGACAACTGTCAGCAATAGCTATCTCTTTAAGGGTCCAAACACCCCAGATACAGTCTTCCCAAAGTCATTCTGACAGCTCACATGAGCTGCAGGCCTAGTACACAAATGTAAGTCTGGGTGGATGCCCATTAGAATAACCTGAGAAACTTTCCAAACTGCAGTTGTTCAGACCCCAGAGCTAAGATTCTTCTTTACTTGGTCCAAGGTGGAAACTGAACATCTTTTTTCTTTTAGTTAAACCTCTCAAATTCCAAATGACTGCAATATACAGCTAGATTGGAGCACCTACTCTAGGCCTTCAAGATTTGAGCAACTCATTCGGCTGACCTCCGTTGTACACTATGGCAGTCAGTTTAACTATAGGATCACTAGTACAATGAAAATTAACAGTCTTACAAAACAGTGTCCTAAAAGTACAATAATAAATTCCTTAAAAAGTTGTCTATACTGAGCCTGTACAAAAGAAATCATTATAAACACATCATTTACCATCAAGGCTCCCTGACATTTGAATAGTATGTACTCATGTGAGACCAATTCTTTTAAAGTAGGAAATAATCACTCACCATTTTATCAATACAACTTTAGATTTTGGTGTTCTGAGCTCTCTTAAAAAGCAGAGTGTTTTATACTTCAATAAAACAAAATTTTTTTAAAAAATTAATTAATTAAAAAAGCAGAGTGTCTCTGTATGATTTGCATATAATTGTGATTGGCATTGCAAACACAGCCTTTATTCCTTCACTAAACTATAACAAATTATCCTCATGGTAAGCAAACTTGGTAAGCTTACCATGGTGAGCTCATAGACTGTTCCTGAAAAATCATCTAATAATTCTTGGTTAAGCACATTTCATTGGGCCAGGTGATAGGGCTTTGCCTGGTTTTTACTCACTTCCTGGTTTCCCTGTCCTCCAGGCTTGGCAAGCCAGAGGAGTGCGCAGGCATCGTATCTTTCATGTGCTCTGAAGATGCCAGCTACATCACAGGGGAGACGGTGGTGGTAGGGGGAGGAACACCATCCCGCCTCTGAAGACAGGACGGACATCTCTGCCTAGCATACTACTCACCCCACAATATCAGTTGTGCCCTGTGAGAAGGTCCAACCCTTGCAGTCATGAAGTGGCCTTGATGAGGGTTCTCACTGTTGCTATGGCCTTGGATAAAGCCTGCCCTGAGAACACAGTGCACGCCTTCAAAGAAGCCTACGTCTACTTTGGCAAAGACCAACAAATATATATTTTTTTTCCTAGATCTTTGGGGAACCTGAAGGGAGATGGGAGAGTACCTGGAGTGGAAGGAAAAAAGGCTGGAAATTAACAGCTTGCAAATGAGGTGCAAATAAAATGCAAATGATCGCCTTGCTTTGGATCAGTGTGTTCATTTCTCAGTGTGGAATGCCTAGGAATGGCAACTGAGCAGAGAGCATAAGTCTGGGCAGCCTGCAGCTCTGGATTCCCCGTCCCTCCTCCCTATCTCCAGGACCTGAGTTTACAGCTCAAGGATGGAGGTGTCTGCAGAGCTGCCAGCTGGGAGGAGATGGCTCCGGAACTCCCAGGTGCTACTCTCAGCCTTACACCCTCAGCGATGGGTGCCATGGGGATCCCCGAGGCTAAGTGGAAACGCAGAAAGGATGAACGCCCCAAGATCCTGCCAGGTCCTCTCCTGGCATCGCCCTTGGCTCGGAATTCCTTCCCTTCAGGGTCAGCAAGGACAAGCTGGACTGATCCTGAGCAGGCAGCTTCAAAGGGAGGGGCCCTACAAGACGACCCGCGGGGGGCACCCAGGCTCATCAACAAAGACATGGGGGATCCAACCTTGGTGCCCGAAATGAATGGGTGGCACAGAAAGCGCGAATGCTGCCTCGCGCCCCGGAGACAGCGGGGACACCACGCGACGCGCACAGAATGGCTCACGAGGCAGCCCGCGGGAGGGGTCTGCGTGAGCGCGCTCGGGGTCTCACGCGGCTCGGCGCGATGCGCGCATGCTCGGTCCGGCACTCTCCGAGCGGGGCGGGAGGCCCGCCGCTCCCGGGCGGGGGAGGAGCGCTCGCGCAGCCGCCCCTGACAGGCGCGGGCTCGGCGGCGGCCGCAGCGCGCAGCGCCGGGCCTGCCGGAGCCGGGACTAGCATGTGCCGCGGCTTCCCGGCGGCAGCGACGGCTCCTCTGCAGAAGCAGCAGCGGCCACCATGGCCAAGGCCAGCGTGGAGCTCACCCGCGAGCTGCAAGGTACGAGGTCGCCTCGGTCCCCGGGACGCCCCGTCCGGGAGCATCCCAGACTCAGCGTTTTCTTGCCCGCGGTACACCCCAGCCTGGCGCCGGCGACCCTTCGTGCGTCCTCTCTCCAAAGCTGCCCCTGCCCCTTCGTCCCCGCGCGGGCGTCGCTGTCCCCGGAGCATCCTCCTCTGCTTGCCTCACCCTATCAGGACCTTCCTGTCCTGGCACCGCCCGTCCCGCTCTTCGGTGACAGGTGCAGTTCTCCTGCCGCGCTGCCCGACCGGCAGTCGATGTTCCTGACCCATCCCTAGGAGAAGCGTCCGGTCTCCCCTCAGGGGAGTCCCCGCTTCCCCCACCCTCGCCGGGCGGGGCCAGGCGACTGGAGCCGAGGTCCCGACCGCTCTTAGTCTCAGTTCCCTCCCTCCCCTCCGCCCCGCCCCGGAACTGGCCCTGGGAGATGCTCCTAGAAGCTAGGCTGGCGCAGGCCAGGGGGCAGAGGAGGGAGTCCGGGAAAGAGCGCCGGGGTTGAAGCAAAACCCCGAGAGTGAGGTCTCTTGACTCACCTTCTGCAATCCCAGTCTGCCCCCTTCTCAACACCCACCACCCACATCTCAAGGTCTCTCCTGCTTCCTGAGCTCTCAGACTCAGTCCAAGCCAAGGCTGGGCCCCAGCGCTGCCACAGCCTTGACCCCCAGAGGCGGGAGCACGAGCTAGCGCTAGCCCACGCAAAGAGCAGACGCTCAAGGATACTCAGAGCCCGGTGCTGCACTGTGGCGATTCCCCACACCTACAGGAGCACAGTCATGAGATGCATGTACACACGTCTTTACAGAAACTGTGTGCCCCACCACACATATGCATATATGGGCTGTCTGGACCATTCTGCCAGCAGATGAGTATGGGGCTCATTTACACACACTCACACACCAAAATCCTTCCCCTTACCCCCTAGTCTGGCACTGTGCCCCTTATACAGCTGCAAGCCAGCATTCTCATTCACACTTCTCTGTCCCCAACCAGTGCCTTACTCAGGCTCCTGGAGTCATCAGGATGCACACACCCATAGTAAAGGCAGCCTCCCATCCAGACCACCTAGATGCCATCCAGGGACACCCCCACACCCCCACACACTGACTCACTGTGTATGTGTTGATGGCTGCTGTAGTACATGGGTTAGAAACATCCTCACACCCTCAGAAGTGTAAGACACATCCTCCCACAGACACTGTCACTCAGCAACTGTCCCCTGGCTCAGGGACACCAGAAACCAGAGTTTTCAGCACACAAGACTCCCTCTAACAGGAAAAGTTACTCAAGAAGGAAGTCTGTCCCCATACCTTGTCCCTGTTTCTCTCTCTCATCTGTTCCTGGCTCTACCTCTCTCTGGAGAGCCCTAGGAGGTGGGGATGGCCAGCATAAAGGGAGCTCTGAGCAGGCCCCTACCCACCCACAGACAGTATCCGGAGGTGTCTGAGCCAAGGCACTGTGCTTCAACAACATCGTGTGAAGCTAGAGACAAAACCCAAGAAGTTTGAGGACAGAGTGCTGGTGAGGGCATTGGTCTGGGAGGGAGAAAGGAGTTGGGCAGGAGAGACAGAGAGGGGAAGGGCTGAGGAGACAAAGCTGGGGAAGGGGGCTGGAGTGGGTCAAGTCCAGGAGCCTAGGGTAGGGCAGGAGAGGGGGCATAGCAATGCTGAGTGGGCTGGAGAGCAGGGCACCACTGCCAAGGTAGCTACCATGAACCACCCATACTCTTTTCTTCAGGCCCTGACCTCCTGGCGCCTCCACCTCTTCCCCCTTAAGGTCCCTGCCAAGGTGAGTGGGGTGGAGAAAAGGAGGACATACTCGACATGCTCACTCCCATACCTGCTGACCAGGCCCTTACCAAGAGGTAAGCATCGCTGTCCCTCCAGGTAGAGAGCTCCTTCAATGTCCTGGAGATCCGTGCCTTTAACACCCTAAGTCAGAACCAGGTGAGTACCAGACCTCTGCCTGCTGTTGGGCCAGCTGGAGAAGGGAGTCAATATCTAAGACTGTCTACTTCCTGTCCCCCAGATCCTGGTGGAGACTGAGCGAGGCATGGTGAGCATGCGGCTGCCATCAGCTGAGAGTGTGGACCAGGTGACACGACATGTGAGCTCTGCTCTCTCCAAGGTCTGCCCAGGCCCTGGGTGAGTGGCAAACAAGGATCCTTTCAGGGATTAGATGAAGAGACTTCTCTTCCCTGCTCCTAGGCTACTGAGACATGAGAAGAATGCACATGTCCCCCTCTTGCCTTCCTACAGACTCAGAAGCTATAATTTGGGAAGAACTGAGAGCCTTTTTCCACCACTGTCTGGGATTATTTGTTCATCTTCCAGGTGCTTGATCCGGCGTGGAAATGCAGACACTCCAGAAGGACCCCGAGACACATCCCCCAACTCTGAGACTTCAACCTCTACCACTCACAGTGTGTGTGGTGAGCAGGGGCAGACATGAGCACTGTGGGACTGATACCACCTTGTCCCATGTCCAGACCATGCAGTTTTGCCCAAAGGACCTTTGCCTACCCTAAGGACTCCTGGATTTCAGGAGGTTCATGGGGTAGCAGGAACCTAGGACACTGGCATCTTCAGTAACCTTGACTGTCCCTTGAACCTTAAGCCTCCTCCCATCCCCTTACCATTCATGAAGCCAGCCTATCTGTCACCCACAGGTGGCTTCTCTGAGACCTATGCTGCCCTATGTGACTATAATGGGCTGCACTGCCGTGAGGAAGTACAGTGGGTATGTGGGGCCAGGACCCAGTAGGGAGCAGGCGGGACCCAGAGGGAGGAGGAAGAGGAAGGGTAGGGAGTGGGTGCGAGCCAGTTCCACCTCTCTAAGGATGTGGACACCATCTACCATGCTGAGGATAACCGCGAGTTCAATCTTTTGGATTTCAGCCACCTGGAGAGCCGGTAAGCATATGAGGCTAAGACTCAACCAACACCCCCACACCCCCACAACCACATTTCCAACCCTGACCTTGTCCAGGATCTCCCTTCTAGTCCCACCTATGGCCCCAGCTATATCTCCCCAACTCCCCCTACCATTGACCCATCAAGGTTTTCCCAGGCCAGCCCCCCCATCCCTGGCCTCTTCTTTCCTGTCACAACCACCTCCTTACCATTTTCCATCCCTTCAATGTCCCCACAGAGATTTGGCTCTAATGGTGGCAGCCCTGGCCTACAACCAGTGGTTCACCAAACTCTACTGCAAAGACCTACGGCTGGTAGGAATTAGGATGGGTTGAGGGAAGGGAGAGTAGTGTCCTCCTTGGCTTCTGATCTCAGGACCCTTCTGTCCTCAGGGTTCAGAAGTGCTGGAACAGGTGCTACATACTCTAAGCAAGTCGGGGAGCCTGGAAGAGCTGGTGCTGGACAATGCCGGGCTTAAGACGTGAGGCCAGCCTCCTCTGTGGCAGTGACACTGCATTATGTAGTCTTAGAGTCCCAAAACCTCAGAGCATGAAATGGGTCCCCTGAACTATTCCACCCAACTCCTATCTTTAGATAGGTGTCTGAGGCCCAAAAAGGCCAGAGAGCACTCCAGTAGTCAAGCTACAACTCAGACCTCAGCCTCCTGGTGCCCCAAATGCATGTGTGGCCTGTCCCCTTTTCTGTCAACTTCCTAGCAGGGTGGGCTGCTGCAGGTTGAAGACACATAGCTGAGCTTTGTCTCAACACAACTTGCTAAGGTATAAAATGCCCCTAGCTACTCCAGAGGAGTGATGAGGTCCCTAGCAGGTCCCAAGCTGTCTCCTGTAGGGGGCCTCTGTGTTCTGACATTGCAGCCCCAGCCAGGCAGGCGGGTAGGAGGAGGGAAACCCAGAGCCTGGGACCTGGGGCTCAGCTCAGGCCAAATCCTTCCTCCCCTTCCCTGAAGGGACTTTGTCCAGAAGCTGGCCGGGGTGTTTGGGGAGAACGGGAGCTGTGTGCTGCATGCCCTCACTCTGTCCCACAACCCCATCGAGGACAAGGGTGAGCCCCAGCCCTGAATTTTATTCCCTCCATGTACAGAGCCCATCCTAGCCCAGAGCCCAACCCAGGTCTGAACAGAGGCTCTTCAGCCTGATGGCAGCCCTTGCCCCTGCACCTCCACCCTTGACCCCAGGCCTGCACCCCACTCAAGCCCCATCTGACTCTCCATCCATTGCCCAGTCCCTCACAAGGCCTATTCTCTCTCCACTGCCCAGGTTTCCTCAGCCTGAGCCAGCAGCTCCTCTGCTTTCCCACTGGCCTCACCAAGCTGTGCCTGGCCAAGACTGCCATTTCCCCTCGAGGTACTCACACCAGGACCCCAGACCTCGGACCTCAGACCTTGACCTTCCCTCAGTGCTGCCTGTGATGTTTTGCCCCAGACATGCACCCACACACTCACCCACCACCTCAGGGACCAATGAAGAAAAGAAATCACATTTGGGGAGCGGGGAAGAGTTGTATACTGAGGGGGAAAGGCGGGGATGGGGGCCAACCCAGCTCAGTGCCTGCTATGCTCAGGGCTCCAGGCGCTGGGCCAGACCTTTGGGGCCAATCCAGCCTTTGCCAGCTCCCTTCGATACCTGGACCTGAGCAAGAATGCCGGGCTGCTCGCCACAGATGAGGCCAATGTGAGTGCACAGAGTGTTGTCTCTACATCTGCAGAAGCGCTCGGGGGAGTATTCCATGCTGCAACCCCTGAGTTGGAGAAACTCCTCTAGCCATTCCCCTGCAGTCTCTCCATCCTCTCTTCCCAGGCCCTCTACAGTTTCCTGGCCCAGCCCAATGCCCTGGTGCACCTGGACCTGTCAGGGACTGACTGCACTGTCGACCTGGTGAGGGGCTGGTGATGCAGGGAGCCAGGCAGAAGAGACAGGGGAGGTTGGGTGATGTCTGTCTCATCCTATCTTCCCTGATGCAGAGCACCCAGGATGATTTCAGTGTCACTGTAGCTCATACCAGTGTGCCCTAATCCAGGACACAAGGCTGTGCCCAGAAGCCACCCCTCACACCATTCCCTGATGTGTACTCTGACTTAGGGCTGCTCCACTAGTGGAGAAGGATGAGTCCCCTGACTTGCAAAGACACCCTGGGAGCCAGCAGTGTCCCTGCTTTACAGGGCCACTGCCTCTGAGTTTTTCACATGCATGGCAGCCAGACAGTGAATAACCCACTTTCCACAGAGAAGAAAACAGCTTTTGAGACCAAGCATGATGGTGCATGCCTATAATTCTTGCACCCCAGGAAGACACCCTGGGATCCTTTGGAGAGAAGGATCCCAAATTTGAGCCTGGATAGGGTAATTTATTGAAATCCTGTCTCAAAATAAAACCTAATATAAAGGCCTGGGAACATAGCTCAGGGAAAAGGCCCTGGGTTCAATTCTCATTACTGGGAGGAAAAATGGATTACAAAGTGTAGGAGATGAGCCCACAGAGAGAGGCAGGAGCAGGGACCTTGAAGGTAGATCAGAGCGAGTCTTTACCCAACCCCAACCCTTCCTGCCAGCCCTTCTGAGCCCTTCACTCTCCCTACAGCTTCTGGGTGCCCTGCTCCATGGCTGCTGCTCCCACCTCACCTACCTCAATCTGGCTCGCAACAGCTGCACCCACAGGTGGGGTCAGGAGGGCAAGGGAAGGTTGGAGTGAGCTGTTGCTCACCCCCTCCTCTGCTGATCCCAGGGTTCTCTGCAGGAAGGGCCGGGAGGCCCCACCAGCCTTCAAGCAGTTCTTCAGCAGCGCCTACACACTGAGCCATGTTAACCTTTCAGCCACAAGGCTGCCCCTGGAGGCCCTCAGGTCGGGTGGGTGCAGGGTTGGGAGCATCCAGGGAGCCATGGGGCTGTGGGGAGGCGTGAATGTGGGCCTGTGACTTCCTCCCACAGGGCACTGCTTCAGGGCCTCTCCCTCAACAGCCACCTCAGTGATCTGCACCTGGATCTCAGCAGCTGTGAGGTGAGTCCTCTGTCTCCCCCAGCTCTCTGCCCCTCACCACCACCCCAGCATTCATTTTTCCAACCAAAGTTCCATCTTACTCTGCACTTACCCCTCTGCACCCCTGCCCTGACTACACCTCTGCTTTCCTTCTCAGACATTGTCTGTGCCCAGAGGCCAATTCACTTTCTGAATCTGTAACTCTGCCAAGCTTTGGGTGGGAGATACCCGGCATTCCCAGCAGAGGGCAGGAGCAGGCTATCTTAGTAGCAGCCTTCTGGGCTTCAGGAAAGGAAAGGCTCTAGGGACCCACAGGCTGGAGAAAGGGTCTCCCTGATGTTACACCCAAGACCTGGTATGACTGTGAGTCTGGAGATGACCACTTTGTTCTCTAAGGACTGCAGGTGCCCTACCACCCACTCTAACCCCTATCTGCCTTGCATTATCTCCACAGCTCCGCTCAGCAGGAGCCCAGGCCTTGCAGGAGCAGCTGGGATCTGTCACCTGTGTGGGCAGCCTTGATCTGTCAGACAATGGTGAGCAGCAGTGCCTCCTTGAGCAGGGGAAGGAGCCCTGGAGGCCTCCAGTAAGCACTGGGCTTCAAGGCCAGGCTTGTCCCATCCACTGACTAGGGTTCGACTCAGACCTCCTGACACTGGTGCCTGCGCTTGGCAAGAACAAGTCCCTCAAACACCTGTTCCTGGGCAAGAACTTCAATGTCAAGGCCAAGTGAGCCCCCGCTACCACACTCACAGACCCCAGACCCTCGTCCTTTCACCCATCCATCCTAAGCTCATGCATTACTTCTGGCCACCTTTCTCCTCCAATAGCATGACTCCAGCCCCCTCCCCTCCTGCTCTGAGCCCCACCTCCCCACAGGACCTTGGAGGAGATCCTACACAAGCTGGTACAGCTGATCCAGGAAGAGGACTGTGTGAGTGACCGGCCCTAGGAGGGGACCTGCTGCGGCAGGGGCCGCAGGGACTGCACCCAACCCCCGCTTGCCACTCAGTCCCTGCAGTCACTGTCGGTGGCAGACTCCCGGCTGAAGCTTCGAACCAGCATCCTCATCAATGCCCTGGGCAGCAACACCTGCTTGGCCAAGGTGGATCTGAGTGGCAACGGGATGGAGGACATTGGGGCCAAGATGCTTTCCAAGGCCTTGCAGATAAACTCCTCGCTCAGGTGATGCCAACACCTGGACCCTGAACCCCAAGACTCCCTGCTGGGCTCCATGCCCTGTTCCCTAGCCTGAAAGACATCCAGTCACAGAACTAGCTCTGAGTCAGCCTCAATATAAAGAGGAAAGGAGGGAGGGCTCCAGCCCTGGCTGTAATGGGAATCCAGGGAGAGGGGGGTGACAAACTGAAGCTTGCCCTCTCCCCAGAACTATCCTGTGGGATCGGAATAACACATCTGCTCTGGGCTTCCTGGACATCGCAAGGGCTCTGGAGAGGTGAGCTGACCAAGGCCCTGCCCCGATTCAAACCCCCAGCCACCCTGTGCCAGGACTAAGTGTGAGCTACCCCAGCTGCACCCTGATCTCCTTGACTTATCCACACAGAAAAGTGAGGAAGGGCCAGGGTGTGGTGGTGCACCCCTGTAATCCCAGCACTTGGAAGCTGAGTCAGGAAGATCACCACAAGTTCAAGGCCAGCCTGAGCTATATAGTGAGTTCAAAGCCAGCCTGAACAACATAACAAGACCCCATCAAAAAAAAAAAAAAAAAAAAGTAAGAAAGGGCCATGGAAGAGGGAATAGTGAGCAAGGGGTGGGTTTTAGGGAGCCAGGCCTTCCATTTTTAGGTGTTTCCTCACCCAGATGTACTGTTGTGTTCCATAGCAACCACACCCTGCGGTTCATGTCCTTCCCGGTGAGCGACATCTCCCAAGCCTACCGCAGTGCTCCTGAGCGCACAGAAGACGTCTGGCAGAAGGTGTGGGATGCTATGCGGAGGGGGTGGGTTGGGGAGGGACAGCAAGGGGTGGGGAGCATCCCACATCCTCAGCCCTGACCTTGCCCACTCTATCATCTCCAGATCCAATGGTGCCTGGTGAGGAACAACCACTCCCAAACCTGCCCCCAGGAGCAGGCATTCAGGCTACAGCAGGGCCTGGTGACCAGCAGCGCCGAGCAAGTAAACATTTCCCTCGAGGACAAGTGGGGCAGGCATGGGGGGTTGGGGAGAGAAGGGTTCAGGAGTGAGGTGGTAGGGCACACAAGGTGGGAGCACAAAGATGGTCCCTAAGTGGACTGAGCAAGTCAGGGAGCAAAAAGATAGGAAATACAGAATATAAGACAGGAAATTTAGAATGTCAGCCCTTCCCTATTACAAATAATGCGCAGTCCCCAGACAAGGCGTACATGGGACTTGAGTTCAACTGGGCATTCAAGAAGAGCATACCAGGAAAGACCAGGCCACCTGGAGACATTTCCACTGCCACCCTCAGGGAGGCACCAGTAGCACCCAGAGGCTCAACTTGGGATGCCTGACACTTCTACCCCTGTGCTCCAGATGTTGCAGCGGCTGTGTGGACGAGTGCAGGAAGAGGTGCGGGCCCTGAGACTGTGCCCGCTGGAGCCTGTGCAGGATGAGCTTCTTTATGCTAGGGACCTCATCAAGGATGCCAAGAACTCCCGGGCGGTGAGCCCTCCAACCGTGCCAAACCAGGCGGTCCAGGCACTGCCTACTGCCTCTGTCCTCCTAGTCCAGTGCCCCCACAGATTTCCTAAGACCTGATTCTGGTCTCTAAACCTTACTCCTTACCTCCCCAGCTGTTCCCCAGTCTCTATGAGCTGGGCCACGTACTGGCCAATGACGGGCCTGTGCGGCAGAGATTGGAGTCAGTCGCCAGTGAGGTGTCAAAAGCTGTGGACAAGGAACTGCAGGCAAGTCCTGGAGGAGGAAGGAAGCCTTGTGGGAGCTCAGTGTTCAACAGGGGTCTCAGCTAAGAGTTGATGTCAGAGCAGAGCAGGGGAATTACTGGAGAGCAAGAACATAATGCACAGAGCCAAGCCCAACCACAGTTACCCTGTGCTGAGGCACCAAAGTTATAGGGTCTTAGCTCTCTTTTTCTGACAGCTCCAAGAGTATCTTGAACCCTGAACTTCTAATTCTCCCCTCTCTGTATTCTGATCCTTGAACTGACTCTCTCCTCTGTGTGGAATGGTGTAAGGAGCAAGGAATGGAGGAGCCTGAGTGTCCAAGTGTCTGACACAGCACATGACCTTAGGCAGTTCTCTCAGTCTCATTGCAGGGACTGTAAGAGATAGGTGGAAGTCTTCCCCTGTTATGCAAGCCCTGACTCTGTCCCCTTGGTGCTGTGGCCACCTTTCCCCTCCTTAGGTGATCCTGGAGTCCATGGTCAGCCTAACACAGGAATTATGCCCTGTTGCCATGCGGGTGGCCGAGGGACACAACAAAATGCTGAGCAATGTGGCAGAGCGCGTCACTGTTCCCCGGAACTTCATCCGAGGGGCACTGCTGGAGCAAGCTGGACAAGACATTCAGAACAAGCTGGAGTGAGAGGCTAAGGCTTGGTCCTGGGGAGGGGCTGGATTTGGCCCAGAGCACTTAGGGACTTGCAAGCTACCAACAATGAATAATAAATGGAAAATCTCCATTACAAGGGATAAATCTTTAACCAAATGCAACCTTTCTATTTAGGATCCACTAGTCTTTGCCCTAGAAATCTCAATACTGAGCTAGGGTTTAGGAGCCAGGTTGGTGCACAAACAGGTATATATACCCAAACTCACACACATACACCAAAGATTGCCTCCAAGAAACAAAACACAACCTCCTCAGAGACCCAGCAAAGAAAAATGATGCAAGACAGGTGTGTGGGGACCCCTGTCCTTCAGCCAGTTTTCACTGCACTCAAGAGTTCTTCAGAGTCAGGGTGCTACTACATACCAAAACAAAGGAAAGGAGTGTGTACCTGGAAAATAGCCAGGCTCAGGAAGTTCTGGTTTCTGTTCTTGCATTAGCAGGCAGTAAGGTTTGCTCAGCACCCAAACTTACCTAGCTTTGTTCCAGTGGAGCATCTGACCTGGAGCCTCCTTCGCCTCTTTCAGTCCCTCTTGGCCCATACATATCTGAGCTCAGGAGGTCAGTGGGTGGGACGAGTCATGAGTATGGTGGCCTTGAGTATGAGTATGGCCTCCTACAACAGCCATTTTCTGTATGGGCATCCAGCCCAGCTGGCACATTCTCTCAGGCATCCATGCAAGGAGATGCTGAGGCTCAGAAGTCAGGCAGGGGCTGGCTAAGCAGTCTTACCTATGCCCACAGTGAGGTGAAGCTCTCAGTTGTCACCTATTTGACCAACTCCATAGTGGATGAGATCCTGCAGGAGCTGTACCACTCCCACAAGAGCCTGGTAAGTCTGAGCTCATCTGGGCTCTCTTCGTCTCCAGACTCTTGGAGATGGGCTACTTTCCTGAGATCCTAGCCACACCTATCTTCCTCAGGCCCGGCACCTGACCCAGCTAAGGACACTGTCAGATCCACAAGGAGGGCCAAGCCAAGGACAGGATCTGTCCTCTCGAGGCCGAGACCGGAACCATGACCATGAGGAGACCACAGATGATGAACTTGGGACCAACATTGTGAGCCCCTCCATGCCTCCCTCTCCCTTAACCTGGGTCTGTCCCTTGAACTGCATGGCATGGCTCCCCATCCCTGCCTCCACTTGCCTGGACTCTACAGTTCGTTGTGCCTGACTCTCCTCTTCCTTCATCCAGTGTCTCAGCCACCTGAAGAGAAAGAGACAAGACAAGCTCTAAAAATGTCTGGATGAGGAATGGGCAGCGTCAGGATCTAGAACTTGACACCCAACCTACCCTTTGTCTTCATTCCTGCAGGACACCATGGCCATCAAAAAGCAGAAACGCTGCCGCAAGATCCGCCCAGTATCTGCCTTCATCAGTGAGTCCTGCAGCCTCAGTTCTGATGTCTGCCAGTATCCTAGCCTTTGCCCAGGCCCTTTATCCTTTTCTTTTTTATCTACCTCTCCATCCCCCTCTCTCACTCTCCCTGTTGCTACTCCCTCTAATAGTGTTGTACCCACAGGTGGCAGTCCTCAAGACATGGAAAGCCAACTGGGGAACCTGGGCATCCCCCCTGGCTGGTTCTCAGGACTTGGGGGCAGCCAGCCCACAACGAGTGGCTCCTGGGAAGGTCTATCTGAGCTGCCTACTCATGGCTATAAACTGAGGCATCAAACACAAGGGAGGCCCCGGCCCCCCAGGACCACCCCTCCAGGTCCTGGCCGGCCCAGTGTGAGTCCCAAAGGCCTTGCAAGAGGACCAGCTTTCCTTAACAATGCCAGAGCAAAGGGCTCTATCTTTAGGAGCCAGAAGGTAGAGATACTAGCTTTGGGTGTTTGGGCAGGAGTTCAGACAAGCTGTAAAACAGTTGAGGGATTATCCAGTTTAGAGGAGAGCTATACCTTATTATGGATATGAAACCTCTGTCTTGCCAGGCTTGATAGCACATACCTGTAGTTCTAGCTACTCCAGAGGCCAAAGCAAGATCTCAATCCCATGAGTTTGAGACCAACCACACAGACATATAAGCCAGCACCCTATCTGAGAAAAAAATTATCTTTGCCAGGCAGTGACATTTTCATTTGGGGATAAGATAAAGCCAAGAGCCACCAAACTTAGAAGATTCCCAGGAAAACTGAGGTCTAAATTTCCATGGGGCTGATTCCAGAGGGGAAGGCTCTGCGTGGGTGGAAAGTGGGACCTCCTGAGCTGGATGAGCTATCACACAGGCCTTTCCTCCCAGCAGGTACCAGTACCTGGGACACGCCAGGAGAACGGGATGGCCAGCTGCCTGGATGAGGGGCTGGAGGACTTCTTCAGCCGGAGGGTCATGGACGAGAGCTCCAGGTGTGACACCTAAACACTCCCATTTTCAGCAGACCCCAAGGCTACAAAAGTGCTCCCACCTAAGTCTCCAGCAATAGTGCCCCCAAGCCAGCCTCTCTGGGACACCCCCCCATTCTAACCCTTCCTTGTCCACCTCTTAGCTCTCACAGCCTCTAAATCTCCTCAGGGTGACCAAAAAGGCAGAGTGCATGAGTGCAACGGTAGGACAGAGCAGGGATGATAGGCACTGGGATGGGTGGTAGTCCCTGAAGCCTGTAGCGTCTGTCACATAGTATTTTTATTCAAATCAACTTAACTTTTTTTTACTGAGTCTAGACCCAAGCATTGTCAGACTGCACAGGGGCTGTGAAGGA
>PVKA01028562.1:0-23313 GCA_004027165.1 Ctenomys sociabilis
TTTATTTTGGATAATTTTTATTGTTATATTCATTTATTGTTTTAATAATTTATTTTCAATTTGCAATCTGTTAAAAAAAAATTAAAAGAATAAAGACAAAAAATAAAAGAATTTCATAACAACAAAGCCAGCCCTACAAAGACTACTAAAAGATATTCTACAGAGGGATCAAAATAACCACAACTCCATGAATGAGAACAGAAAGAACCTACCAAATAGAGCAAACAAACTCAGGAGAAAAAGTGATATACAACAGCAGTCTTTCAATTATTCTTTTGTATACAGCAATAAAATATTTCCATCAGCATACTCTACAAATGGACTTCTCCTTCACCCTATGGGTCATGATTCTGTCTGCATCTACAGGGTGGATATCGGGGAAATAGCAGTAGCTCAATTCCAGAAGTGACACCTGGCCACCAGTGAGCATCATGGACAATGTCCACATCCACAACATACTAGAACTTTGTGTGATATCCTATCCCCAAACTGTTACAAGTACTGGTCATTTATTGGCCATTCAGTGTTTTTGTTATGTTTTATTCTTAGCAATTCTTTACTATCATGAAAACTTTTTCTTAGTTGATAGTTTTGTATATATTAACCTAATCAAATACCTGTGAGTACTCTGAATTGATCACTGATTAGTACATATGATACACTACATTCTGGCCTCTTAGTTGGACTCACAATTTAATTTTTTAATATTATTTTGAAATATTTCATTTAATTTTGAATTAATAATTAATTTTCTGAATATTGTTTATTTCTAGTTTTTGTTGTATGATTTGTACTGTTTCTTTGACTTACAATCTACTTATAACGCATGGTATGATATTCTCTCCTAGTATTAAAAACTTTAAGAAGTATATTTCCATTTCCATTGACTTTATATTAGTTTTTCTTTGTCTTTTACACACAGACACAGACACACACACACACACACACACACACGAAAAAATATGTATATAACCTAACATAAGATTGATATTGTTTTGTGGAAATCTTCAATGACCTTTTAAATGGGTTTGTCTAATATAATTATATTTTACATAGTCCTGCACAATGACCATTTTGAGATTTCTTTATTCTTTATCCAGGCCCACACAGCAACTTCTCTTGCCTTCTGGATCATGGTCTTTATTATTTTCTATATGCTACATATGGAGGTATTATAATATTTCGAGTTTGTATAACTGGAAAATATTTTACTTTTAGTTTTCAAAGGTATGTTTGCTAAGTATAAAATTCAATAAGGACAGAACTTTCTTTCACTCTTTTAAATAAGTAAGTCTAGTTTCTTACCCACTTGCTCTTTTTTTCCTATTGTGCAATAAGATGCTATTTAATTTGTTCTTCCATAGCTAATAATTTTTCTATGTATATGTTTCAATAATTTTTTTCTTTACAATTAGTTTTGGACAATTTCATTTTTGTGTATCTTGGTATAATTTTATTCATATTTCCTGTGCAAAAAGTTCATTTTTCTTGGAAATGTGATGCTATAATTTTAGCTAAATTCAGAAATTTTAAATCTTTAAATATTTATTGCCTACCCAGTTCTACCTTGAGAATTCTGATTATATGAATATGTTTCTTGATTTTGACGCAGAGTGAACTATGCTATATGACTGATTTATAAACTGTTTCTTCTTCATGTTTTAGACAATTTTTGTTGTTATACTCATTTAAGTTTGTAAATAACTTTTACAATGTGCAATGTAAAAAAATAATAATTCTTGACAATACATCAGAAAAAAATAAAGCTATTGATCTATAAAAAAAAAAACTTAGAATTCATGACTGATTCAACATGCCCTGAAAACTAGTTTCACTATCTCAGATCATAAATTGTGCATTGGGCCATGGAGATAGCTCAACCAGTGTAAGTGCCTTCCTGGCAAGCACAAGGACTCAGCTTCGATCCCTGGTACCACATGCTGTGCCAGACCAGCCAGTTAATTAATTAATTAATATTATGCATACTTTACATTTGTGGAACAAATGAAAAATATCTTAGTCACTTTTTTAAATTACCATGGCAGTAACTTATTCCTTGGACATATGCTTATGTTTATCTTTTTTACCAACTCACAAAGACGAAGTGCCTTAACTTTTTCTTTGCTTCACAGTTATGTAACCTGGCTTCATATACACACCTGCTGCATCTCTGCGCCTGTGGGACCCATGCTCCAGTACCAAAGCCTCACACATTCTCTGTCTCTCATGAAACACTGTATGTCAATGTTCCTATTCCTGACTCCCTTCACCTATTCCTACATTCTCACCTTACCTCATGAGTTTATTCTCCTTTAAGAACATTTTATAATTCTCTGATCCTACTCCAATAATCCTAAAACATGTAAATGTTCTGTGAAGACTAAGGATGTGGTGCTCTTTCAGGACAAAGTAGTTTAACTATCTACTTAACATTTGTTTATGGATTTAACACTCCTAAGAAAAGGTCAAAGGATGAAGACAGTGCTTTCTATAGTTTTGTTTTTATTTGACCTGATGGATTAGAGGTAAGGTTGAGCTTTGATTTCTGGGCATAGGACCAATGGTTCTTTCTGAATATAGATGTGTCAAGGTTGGTTTTTAAGATATTATAACCCATAGACAGGGGGAAAAAATGTTGGAATTAACTAATCCTTGTAATATGGCAAGTGTTTCATGGCATATTGTTTAAATTTTCCCAGTTTTCAGTGGTTAATATTAAGCCTCGTCAGTACACCTACCTATTCATCCATATATCTCAAAAATAAAAGATTCATTGATATTGATAGAAATTACCTGAGAGGTTTTCCAGATAGATTGTCACAAAGGGAAACAGCACCAAAAAAAGTAGATTCTTAAGTTTTTCATCTCATTGCCTTTCTTTCTGTGATGGCAATAAAATATTAATATTTTTCTCACTTACTTATTTTTGTTGCACAGATGTTTTAACATTCTTTTTTACCCCAGGGAGTAAAATAGACATAAAACTAAAAGGCCAATGTTATGGTTTGTGTCTAGTTGTCACCTCAAGCCTCATGTAAGTTACGGGGCAGAACAAAGCTGGAGAATCAATGAGTGGCTTGAAGGGTGGGACCAAAGGACCAGGGCCGGGACTGAAGGGTGGGGCCAGAGGCATGAACCATTAAACTGGCTAGCCTGTGCTTTTTCAGAGATATGGAGAGGGCCATCCTGGACATAGCAGTGCCCCAGCCTCTCCTCCAGTGTCTTGAAACCTCCATTAACTGTGAGCTAAATAAACCTTACCTTCCCCCATTTTGAGTGCTGGGTATTTGTCTCAGCAATGAGAGAAGAGTAACTACAACAGCCATTTATTTTTCCAATACAAATTTCATTATATAGGGAATATTAATCATTACCAATGACACTGACCAAAAAGGTGGAAGAAAAATGAAAACATATTTTGCCCAGGTCAGAAGGTCTCTGAGGAAAGACAACCAGTGGTCACAGTGTTACCCCATAAATTACTACGCTAATGATGTTTTGTCACATGGGTTTCCATCCCTCCTGAACTTCATATGATTTGCAAAGTTGGTGCTGTGCGAAGCTCGCATTGAAAACAAGATTGGTGAATGATTTAAATTCAATGTGCTGAACTCAGAGAATTTTCACCACTTGGATACCAAAATTGTCAGGCATTTTGTTTCACTAAAAGCTACTAGAAAAAGAGGGAAGTTCTTTCTAAAATAGCAATTCTCAAGCTGTGGTCTAGGAACAAGCACTTTTCTGAACATTTTCTTTGGTAGAATACAACGAACATACTATAGAGAGAAATAGCCCAAGAGGACAGTGAGAGAACATTGATAAATTAGCTTATTTCTCTTTCTGTGAGTCTTTGAAGGAGGACATTTGGAAGGCCACTAAGCATAAAAGATGTTAGGAGGAAATCCTGTGTATCTCCTGTATGCCCTTATCAATAATACCTCAAAACAGACTATTCTTGTCCTAACTAATGCATAGTTTATGAAAAAGAACCACAGAAAGGAAAAGTAAAAAAATTGCAAACGTAGTGACAAAACTACTTTTTTTAATTTCACATTTACTTATGTGACCACAGTTAGGACAGCTTCACAATCTGCAGTTTTATGAACTGAAAAAAAAGGATAAATGTGGAATCAAAATATGTACACAAAATGACCACAGAAGATACACTGAAGATTACTTCAAAATTTCAACAAAGAAATTATAAAACAATTTTCCATTCTTATATTCCTCTTTGAACTCTACTAATGCAAATATCATCTTATCAATAAACCTTCAGGTAATATGCCATTAATTGAATATTCATATCATGTCTTCTGTCTTAAAACATCATACACATGCAATCAATCAACCACCAAGACAAGCAACATGAAGACTTTGGAAAGAGTCAATTCTAAAAAGACAAGTACAAGTTAACTGTTTTCTCAAATAAGAAATATGAGCTTTGCAGAAATCTAAGAAGCCAGTGATCAGGCTGCAGAAAAGAAATGACCCTGCTTTCAACTACAGCTTTCCAAGAACAATGTGCAATAGTCTTACAACTTCCTGGAAAATCAAGGAAAGCTCAGGGTGAAGACACCACAGTCCTCTAAAGCAAAAGCAGGACAATCTCCTAAAGAAAATAGATGGAAAAGTTCTTAGTAGGTTACTGGCAAACAGAATGCAGCAAATCATCAAGATCATACACCATGACCAAGTGGGATTCATCTCAAGGATTCAAAGATGGCATGACATATGCAAATCAATAAATGTAAAACACCATGTTAATAGAGCCAAGGACAAAATTCAAATTATCATCTCAAGATATGCAGAAAACAATTGACAAAGTCTAGCACTCATTCATCATAAAAATGCCCAACACAAAATTAGAATAAATAATATCTATCTCAATCTGATAAAATCAAGCTATTACAAACCAATAGTCAACATCATACTAAATGGACCAAAGCTGGAAGTTTTACTTTAAAATCAGGAACAAGACGAAGTTTTCCACTGTCCATATATATTCAATGTAGTCCTGGTAAGTTTAGCCAGAGACATTACATGAGAGAGAAATAAAAGAAATAATGGTAGGAGAGAAGTTAAATTATCATTATTTGCAGAAGACATGATACTCTACATAGAATATCCCAGAACTTCAATATAAAATTGCTGGATTTAATAAGAAAATTCAGTAGTATAGTTGGTTACAGAGTTAACATCCAGAAATCAATAGCCTTCCTATACAGAAATAACAAAGTTGCTGAGAAAGAAATGGGAAAAATGCCATTCACAATAGCAGTCAAAGCCTGAAATACCTAGGAATCAATACAATTAAGGGAATAACAGACTTCTGAATTGACAATGACAGTACTCTGAAAAAGGAGAACAAAGAGAATATCAGAAATTGGAAAGATATCACTTGTTCTTGCATAATCAAAACCAATACCATGAAAATGGCAATTCTTTCAAAGCTGTTGTACAGATTTAGTGCAATTCCTATCAAAATTCCAGTAACGTATCTTACAGAACTATTAAAAAAAAGACCTAAAATTTATTGGAAAAAGAAGACACCAAGAAGAGCAAAGGTAATTTTGTACAACAAAAGCAAGGCAGGTAGCATCACAATCCCTAACTTGAATTATACTGTAAAGCTGCCACCATTAAAATAACATGATACTGGCAAAAAAAAAATGCCTTCAGATCAATTGAACAGGCTGCCAGCAAGAGACCCAGAGAGCACAACCCAGGCATGCGCAAGAGTGAGACTCACTACCACGCCCTCCCTCCTGCGACCACTGCAACTCCCTGGAGGAACCGCCCCCAAATCAGCAAAGCAAGGAAGAATTTTTGAGATTCTTCCAGCATCCGATCCAGCCTAGCATGGCTCAATGACCGGGTGGGAGAGCTTTGGCAGTCCCTGATGGTCCCTGGGCCAGGCGTACAACAGAGGGGAACCACAGGCTCACAGTTATGCCAGCAGGGCTACAGCAAAAAGGAGCTGAACACAACAGATACATCCAGGCCAGCTATAAGTGGATAAACTCGAACTTAATAGACTGGAACCCGAATTTCATGTGCTAAATTATAGCTGCACCAAATCTCTACACCAAAGGTCAGAGGTAGTGCTATACAAAATGACAAAGACAAGGAGCAAAATGAAATCTCCAAGCTCAAGCCAACACACAAGTGCAGAGGATACCAGTTCACCTAAAATGAATGAATTAACAGAGAGGGATGCAAAGAAACAACAACAAAAAGGTATAGAGGAACTCAGACCAGAATTAACATCTGAAATAAAAAAAGAAATTTTTGAATATATAGCATCTGAAGTAGTGAATCAAATCCAGAAATGTATGGGGGAAACCTAATGCTCACTCAGAACAAGTGCAGAGAACACTAGTTCAGCTGAAATATATGAATTAACAGCGTCACAACAAAGAAACAATACCAAAAAGGTAAAGAGGAACTCAGAGCAGAAATTACTGCTGAAATAAAAAAGAAATCTCAGAAATCATAGCATCTGAACTAAATAATCAAATATGTACATATACGGAAGAAACCCAATTTGGAAAAACGTCTGCACTAAAATAGTAGCTACCTCTAAAGAAGACATTGATTAAATAAAAATATAGAGGAGATTAGAAATTAGACAGATTCGTTGAATGAGCAATATAGAAAAGAAAAAGAACACATAAAGGTGAATGAAAGAGACAATAGAAGAATGTAAAATCTCAGCCATGAGGCTGCAAAACCATTTCGGTGAAAGTGAAGACAAAGTTTCAGATCTTAAAGACTAGCACAGCTAGCATGAAAGATGAAAAAGGATTTCTTAAAAACAATGAGGATGCAGGAAAAAATAATCCATCACCTGCAAGATGATACCAAGATGAATAATGTGAGACTAAGGTATCAATGAGAAAGAAAAAGTCAATACAAATGAGATAAATGAAATATGGGCAGAAGTAACAGCAGAAAACTTCCCCAAATATGAGGAAACAATCTGACATTCAGGTCACCGAAGCATACAGAACACCAAATAACTTCAACCCAACTGAAAACACACCAAGACATATAATAGTCAAGATCCCAGAAATCCAACTCAAGAATAATACACTGAAAGCTGCTAGAGAAAAGAAGCAGATCACATTCAAAGGAAAAGCATTCAGAATTACAATTTCTCTATACAAACCATGAAAGCAAGGAGAACATGGAGCAAAGTACTTCAAGTATTCTGTGAAAACAAATTCGAGCCCAGACTACTATACCCTGCAAAACTCTCCTTCAACTTTGATGAAGAAGTGAAATACTTCCATAACAACAACAACAAGGAATTTCATGATGACAAAGCCATCCCTACACAGGTTACTGAAAAATGTTCTAGAGAGGGGCCACAATGAACAGAACTCCATGAATGAAAACAGAAGGAACCTACTAAATGAAACACAAGAGAAAAAAAGAGTAAACAACAGCAGGTAAATAACATGACAATCATAAATCAACACATTTCAATTATAAACATCAATGTAGCCTCAATCCAGCCCCAGAGACTGGCCTGAGACAGCACAGCCAATTCCAGCAGCCTCCTCGATCCCGCCCAAGCCCACCCAGCCCCAGAGACCGGCCTGAGACAGCGCGGCCCACTCCAGCAGGCTCCTCGATCCTGTCCATTTGCCCAGCCCCAGAGACCCACCTCAGACAACAGCTGATTCCAGCAGCCTCCTGGATCCTCCTGCAAGCTCTCCCAGTGAGTGGGAATTTGCACGACTCACCAGGCTTCCCAGATCAGTGAGTGTGCGGTGAGTCTGAGGGAGAGCCATTGGCTTCTTCCCACGCGTGCTACCTGGATCCCAGCCCCCAAGCCCTCCAAGCCAGTCACCGGCCTGAAACCTCAGGACCCATTCACCAGCACCTCCCCGGATCACCTGCCCTAAAGCCCGCTGAGCGAGTGGGAATTTGTCCGACTCCCTGGGCATCAAAGTTCAGTGAGTGTAGAACTCCAGGCTCGCCGTGCTGGAGAGACATTTCCCAGGGGTTCCCTGCCCCCCAACCCCTCATGACCTGGTGAGAGCTCCAGGCCCACCGTGCCAGAGAAACATTTCCCAGTGATATCCGGTCCCACCCCACAGACCCAGACCCAGAAAAGAAATAGAACACATGAACCACAGTCAAAGAGATATAGAAGAACTAAAAATATCAATCACAAGTCTACAAAACCATTTGAGTAAAAGCTAAGACAGAGTTTCAGATCTTCAAGGTGCCAGAGCAGCTAGTGAAAAGGTGAGAAAGGATCTCTTAAAAACAATGAGAATGCAGGAAAAAATAATCCATCACCTGCAAGATGATGCTAGAATGAACAATGTGAGAATAATTGGTATCAACGAGAATGAAGGAGTCAATACAAATGACATAAAAAAAATTTGGGGAGAAATATTCCCAGATAACTTCCCAAATATGAGGAAACAATCCAACATTCAGGTCACCAAAGTATACAGAACACCAAATAACTTCAACCCAAGTAGAAACACACCGAGACATATAATAGTTAAGATCCAGAAATCCAACACAAAAATAATATACTGAAAGCTGCTAAAGAGAAGAATCAGCTCATATTCAAAGAAAAACCCATCAGAATTACAGCCGACTTCTCTGCACAAACAATGAAGGCAAGGAGAGCATGGAGCAGAGGTCTTCAAGGCCTACACGAAAACAAATTCCAGCCCAGACTATTATACCCTGCAAAACTCTCGTTCAAGTTTGATGGAGAAGTGAAATACTTCCATGACAAAGAACAACTAAAGAATTTCATGATGACAAAGCAATCCTTTCACAGGCTTCAAGATGTTCTAGAGAAAGACCACAATGACCAGAACTCCATGAATGAGAATGGAAGGAACCCACTGAACAGGACAGACAATTAAACACAGGTTACAAAGGAGTAAACAACACCAGGTAAATATCATGACAAACATAAGTCAGCACATTTCAATTATAACCATCAATGTCAATGGGCTCAATTCTCCAATTAAGAGAAATAGACTGGCACAGTGGATTAGGAAACAAAATCCAACAATATTCTGTATACAAGAAACACACTTCACTCAAAAGAACATTTATAGGCTCAAAGTCAAAGGATGGAAAACAATACTACATGCCCCAGCACCTCAGAAAAAAAGCAGGAGTAGCAATTCTATTCTCAGACAGCCTCAACTTCAAACCAAGAATGGTCAAGTGACACAAAGAAGGTCACTATATATTGGTCAGGGGAAAAATTCAAGAGGAAGAGGTAACACTCATAAATATCAATGCACCAAACACAGGAGCACCCAACTATGTAAGACAAATCTTAATGGACATGAAAAACTTAATGTCTAGGAACACAATCTTAACAGGAGACCTTAAGACACCCTTATCTCAAAAAGATAAATCAACCAGACAAAAAATTAGCAAGGAAGTAGCAGAACTGAACCAGAGCTTGGAACAAATGTAACTGGTGGATATATTCAGACCGTGCCACCCAACCACAGCTGAATGCACATTATTTTCAACTTCACAAGGGCCATTTTCTAAAATAGACTGCATACTAGTTCATAGGTCATGCTTAAGGTTGTGCAAGAAAACAGAAATTATCCCATTCATATTATCTGACCACAGTGCAATGAAACTGGAAATAAATGACAAAAGAAACCAGAAAAACCTGCTGAATACATGCCAATTAAACAACACCCTACTCAGCAATCAATGGGTCACAGATGAAATTAAACAAGAAATTCAACAATATCTACAATTCAATGAAAATTCAACCACAACTTACCAGAATTTATGGGATACGATGAAAGCAGTTTTAGAGGGAAAATCGTAGCTATGAGCTCACATATTAAAATAACAGAATGGGAGAGAAATAAACACACTAATGTTGCACCTCCAACATCTAGAAAAGGAAGAGCAAACCAAACCCAGAGCACAAAGATGGGAAGAAATTATAAGCAGAAATTAATTCAACTGATATGAAGAAAACAGTTCAAAGAATCCACAAATCAAAAAGTTGGTTCTTTGAAAGACTAAATAAAGTTGATAAGCCTCTAGCCAACTTCATCAAAAAGAGGAAAGAAAAAGTTCAAATACAAGTAAAAAGGAATGAAAAGGGTGAAATCATCACAGACCCAGTGGAAACTCAGAAGACTATCAATAGCTACTTCAAGAATCTTTACGCTCACAGAATAGAAGACACAGAAGAAATGGATAGATTCCTCAAAAGGTACAAATTACCAAAACGGAACCAACAAGATATAACTACTCTCAATAAGCCAATAATAGCCAATGAAATATGAAACATATTAAAAAGCCTGCTGACAAATAAAAGTCCAGGTCCTGATGGATTCACAGCTGAATTTGACAAAAAATTTATAGAACATATAATCCCTACACTCCTCAAACTCTTCAATAAGATTGAAAAGGAAGCAATCCTCCCAAAATCATTTCTGGAGGCAAGTATAATACTGATTCCAAAACCAGGAAAAGACACAACAATAAAAGAGAACTACAGGCCAGTCTCCCTCATGAATATAGAGGCAAAAATCCTCAATAAAATCCTAGCAAATAGAATACAGCAAATTATCAAGAAGATCATACACCATGACCAGGTAGGATTCATCCCAGGGATGCAAGGATGATTCAATATTTGCAAATCTATAAATGTAATACACTACATTAATAGACTGACATCTTAAAACCACATGATCACCTCAATTGATGCAGAAAATGTTTTGGACAAAGTCCAACACTAATTCCTATTCAAACCCCTACAGAAAATTGGAATAGATGCACTCTACTTCCATTTGGTAAAAGCCATCTATGACAACCCAATGGCTAATATGATTCCAAATGGAGAAAAGCTGAAATCTTTTACTCTTAGATCTGGTACAAGACAAAGATATCTTCTATCACCCCTCCTATTCAATATAGCTTTGGAATGCTTAGCAACAGCCATTGGACAAGAGGGAGAAATAAAAGGAATAAGAATAAGTAAAGAAGAAGTTAAATTATCACTATTTGCAGATGACATGATTCTTTACTTGGAAGACCCAAACAACTTCACCAAAAAAGCTACTAGAATTAATACACAAATTCAGTAGCATAGCAGGATACAGAGTCAATACTCAAAAGTCAATAGCATACCTCTACACAAATAACAAACAAACTGAGAGGAAAACTACAGAAACAACACCTTTTACAATAGCACCATGGAAAATGAAATATCTTTGAATTCACTTCACCAAGAAGTCAAAGATCTTTTCATGGAAAATTATAGTTCTGTAAAAAAAGAGATCATTGAGGTTGTCAGAAAATGGAAAGATATTCCATGCTCCTGAATGGGAAGGACCAACATCGTGAAGATGGCCATACTCCCAAAATTCTTGTACAGATTTGACGCAATTCTTATCAAACTGCCACCAACATACCTCCCAGACATAAAAATATCATGCCAAAATTTATTTGGAACCAGAAAAGATGTAAAATAGCAAAGGCAATCCTGGGCAACAAAAAAAAGGCAGGAGGCATCACAATTCCTGACTCGAAATTATACTACAAAACTACTCTGATAAAACCAACATGGTATTGGCAATGTGATAGACCTGAGGATCAATGGAATAGATTATAAGATGAAGAAGCCTCTTAGAACCCACTCAGCCACCTGATCTTTGACAAAGGGGCCAAGCAAGCTTACTGGAAGAAAGATAGCCTCTTTAACAAACGATGCTGGAAAACCTGGCTTTCTACATGCCAAAAACTAAAAGTTGACCCAGGTTTATCACCACACACTAAGCTAAAGTCAAAATGGATTAAAGATCTAAACATTAAAACAAAAACAATCTCCTGGAAGAGAAAGTAGATGTAACTCTTCAAGACATAGGGGTAGGCAAAGAATTCATGAACAAACATGTATTTGCACAGGAAACACTTGAATGAATTAACAACCCGAATCAACTCTTCTTGAGGAGTTTCTGCATGTCAAAATAAATTGTCAACAAAGTAAAAAACAACCCTCAAATTTTCAAAAAAAATCCTAACTAATAAGCAATCAGGCAATAGTCTGTTCTCTAGAATATATAAAGAACTAAGATATAACAGAGCCCTCAAATTTAAAGACCCAATCCAGAAATGGGCATCTGAGATGAATACACACTTCTCAAAGAACAAAATCAAAGAAGCAAACAAATATATGAAAAAATGTTCCACATCACTAGCCATCCATGAAATGCAAGTAAAAACAACACTGAGATACCATCTCATTCCAGAAAGAATGGCTATCATAAAGAAATCAACCAACAACAAATGTTGGAGAGGATGTGGGGAAAAGGGAGCCCTTCTCCACTGCTGGTTGGAATGTAGACTCGTGCAACCATTATGGAAATCAATGTGGAAACTCCTCATAAAACTAGGACTGGAAATCCCATTCAAGCCAGCTATACCTCTACTGTGAATTTTCCCAGAGGAACAGAAAACTTCATATCATAGGAATATATGCGTACCTATGTTTATAGAAGCACAATTTGTGATAGCAAAATCTTGGAAACAACCAAGATGCCCATCACATGAGGAATGGTTGAAAAAGATGTGGTATTTTTATACAATGGAGTATTACTCAGCTATAAAGAATGATAAACTTGAAGCATTCATATTAAAGTGGATGCCACTTGATCATATACTCCTAAGTGAAATAAACCAGACACACGTGTGCAAATATTATATACTCACTGTAGTATAAGAAATCAAAAGAAAAAATAAAAATAGGTATAATAACAACTAAAAGAAATTTAGATAGATAGGGTAAACTGAATTGCATATGTTGCAGGATAATAATCAGCTTCTCCTCTGGATGGTTAACAGCCTAAGTTTGAGATCAAAAATTGGAGAAATAGAAGGGCTGCAAGGTCAGTCAACATTTTGGCAATAGCTTTTCAAGGTCAGTGAAGACTGAGGACATAGGAGAACCTGTACTGTAACATCATGGAAATCAGTTGTGCCCCAAATTTTCTGATCAAGGAGGTTATGGAGCCACAGAGGAATGTGATCAATGATCTATAGTGTGCCTAAGGAGAGTCACATGGTGAGAAAACTTTCTCTCAGGCTCTCACAGAGAGTAAAGTGGTCAAGCAATGGCAGTGACTCATCTACATGGCTGACACTGACAAAGGTGAGGTACAGGGTTACAGAATAAACCCTGAGGGGATTTGACTCACCTCATCAGATACAAAAGTTATATTTTTTTGTTATATAGGTCTTGCTTTATTTTGGTCTTAACCATCTAGCAGAACAGTATAAAAGTGAGGTATATAAAATAAAGCTATAATAATATGCTGAGCTGTAAATGGCTCTAGTCAACACCTCCTTTGGATAAGCCACTACTATTATGAACTGCTGGACTGTGTTTGATTGTTTTGCTGAATTCAAGCACTTATAATAATTGAATGACAATAGAATACCCATCTCTGACAGGACTAAACAAAAAAAGGGGGGGATACAAAGAAAGGACCATTCTGCGTTTGTATATACAGTACAGTTCGAATAAATATGCAGTACTTTCATGTAATTCTATGAGAAGAAAGATTTGCACTAATAGTGTTTGGATAGGATATCCTGTCTGCTTCTTGTACTATGGATAGCCACTAGAGAGATAACAATGTAAAAAGTATTAATTATTGAAACTGTACTATAATTCAACTTTAAAAAAAGCTACATTCTCTTAATTCATTGAATAGAGGCATCTGCTCTTATAGTGCTTGTAAATACAATATCATGTATGCACCTTGTAAAACAAAAAACCACTATGAAAACAATATTCAACGTATTAATTATTGAATCTGTTCTACTAATTTGATTTGAAGCTGTCTCATTGCTATTTGCTCCTCAACAAAATTATGAAAAATAAAAATTATACATAATTATGAAAAATAAAATAAAATTTAAGTTTGGAAAACTAAAATAAAAATAAATAAATACACTTCCATGTTTAAAAAAAAAGATCAATGGAACAGATTAAAAGATGCAGAAAGAATTTCAGCCATACACACCCACCTATCTTTGACAATGGTGCCAAATACATTCACTGGAAAAAATATTGCCTCTTTAATAAATGGTTCTTTAGCAGCAGAGGAGATGGTTCAGTAAAATAAGTGCTTCCCTGGCAAGCACAAGGGCCTGAGTTCAATCACTGGTTCTTCAAAAAATAAATTTTTTTTAAAAAATGGTTCTTTAAAAACTGGCTTTGTACATGCCGAAGATTAAAACTGGACCCACATTTTTTTACAATGCACTAAACCAAATTTTAAATGGATCAAAGATCTAAATATTAAAACAAAAACATTATCTCTGCTAGAAGACAGAATTGGTAGAACTCTTGAGCACAGTGGTGCAGGCAAAGACTTTATGAATAAAACCTTATTGCACAAGAATAATCACAAAGAATCAGCAACTGGGATTTCATCTTACTTTAAAATTTTTGCACAGCAAGAAAAACCAACAACAGAGTTAAGAGACTATTCACAATATGGGAAATAATATTTTGTGTCTGTTCCCATGCAATCAGCCAGACCAGGCATTCTGACATGAGTAGAAGATTTATTTATTGGGGGCAGCAAGCAGGTCTGACTATCTAGCAGACCAAAGAATACTGACAAAGGCAAAGCACCTGCCCTTTTAAGGAGTAGAGAGGGTGTTTGTGAGCCAGAATAGCTGAGGTAGAGCAAATCTTGGCAGGGCTACCTGTTCTGTGGGGGACTTTCAATGTTAGCAAAGGAGAGTTTCTATGGTTGCTTGCCCAGATCAAAGTCAGGTGGACCTGTTCTGCTGTTTGGGGTTTAGCTCTGCATGGGGACGAGAGGGTGAGTTTGGAGGCAGGATGCTTGGGAAATCAAGAGGAAGAGTGTTAAGGATAGGATGCATGGAAAACTTTAAGTCCTGACCTATCATTCTAATTTCTATTTGATAGAAAAAAGTCCAAGAAATCATCTGGATACTTTCTGCTGACCAGGGGTGTCATGGGCCAAGAGTCTGGAGATCAGTGTGAGTAGTTGTCATTGTTAAAGGGGTCTCAGTGGAGTAAGGCCTGGTAAGAGTAATCTGAGAGAAGTGCTGGGTTAAAATTTGGGGTTGTTAATCTGGTGACAGTATTGCAAATGAGGGAAATGAAGCAGGGGACTGTGGTGAGCATAATAGCAGGCCTGACAAGGAGCCCTAGAGGGGGAGTCAGACAAGAGTTTCATATATCAAGGTGCCACACAGAAACCTCCTCCTCCATCCATAGCACCCCTTATCATTTGAATATTTTCTTCCTATTTCCCAATATATATATATTTACACTTTCATTTTCTCACAGCAGAAAAACCATGCAATATTTGAATGTGTATTCAGTATATTTCACTTCAGAGTATGATTTCAAGGTGCATCTATTTATGTAGAAATGTCCCAACATTATCCTTCTTTATGGTAGAGTTACAGTACCCATTGCAAAGGGAAAAGACTACATCCTCTTATTCACTATATGAGTTGATGGGCATTTGGGCTATTTCCAAGATTTAGCTACTATAAACTATACTGCTATAACCATGGTGTGTTTTTATCACAGTAGTATGATGCTTCTAATTCTTTCCAGAAGATACTAAGAAGGAAAATAGCTGGTCAAATGGAATCTCTATTTCAGTTTCCTCAGGAATCTCCACACTGAGTCCCACAATGGTTGCACCAGTCTACACTCCTACCAACAGTGGAAAAGAGTGCCTTGCTCCCCACGGCCCCTTGGCATTTGATATTGGCTGATTTCTTGATGAGAGTCATTCTTTCTGGAGCGTGACGGAATATCAGGGTTGTTTTAATGAGTGATTTCAAATGACCAGTGACGTTGAGCATCTTTTCATGCATTTATTTTCCATTCAGACTTCATTTGTGAAGGGTTTATTCATTTCAAGTGTCTACTTTTTGATTGGGTCATGTAATTTAACATGAATCTGATGTTTTTAACTCTTTATATATTATATATATATTAGTCCTTCACCTGAAGAACAGCTGGCAAAAAGATTTTCCCCACTCTTTAAATTGTCTTTTGGTCTGTCGATGACTTCTTTTGCCTGCAAAATCATTTTTGACAGTAAAATTTTATCTTTTTCTTCTAGTCAAACAGTATTTAGGAAGCCAAGTAGGTTTTTAAGTACAAAGGCCAGCAATATATGACATTAATAGATTTAAATCCCATTCAAATACATTTATTTTTTATAGTTTAAACCCTGTTGTACATAGGCTTGTAGTTATTTTTGCTCTTTTTGCTTTATTTTTTAATTACATTAATTTTATTGAGAAACAAATAGCAATGAGACAGTTTCAAAACCAATTAGTAGGACAGTTTCAATAATTAATACATTGAATATTGTTGTCTTCATAGTGGTTATTCCTAGTACAAGATGCAGACATGATATCTTGTCCAAACACTATTAGTACAAATCTTTCTTCTCATTGGATTAAAAGAAAGTGGCTATGTATCTATCCTATCTATTTTGTATATACAGATACATTTGTATCCCTTTTTTGTTTAGTTTTGTCAGAGATGGGTATTCATTATCATTTAAATATTTTAGGTGTGTGAATTAAGCAAAATAATCCAATGTAGTCCAGTAATCCATGATAGTAGTGGGTTATCTGTAGGACTGGAAATGTCAGAAATTGTTGACTTGAGCCTTTTACAGCTCAGCATATTAATATGGCTTTACTTTTTATACCTTGTTTTTATACTTTTCTGTTGGATGGCTAAGACTAAAATAAAGCAAGACCTATATAACAAGAAAAAATGTCATAGGACTGTCCTGCTACAGTGCTGTATATGGTTAGATTTCTAAATTTCTATGGAAAAATATGTAATTGTTCCTATTTTTAAAGTACTTTTTTTTCTTCACATGCTGTAGGGATTTAAAGTTTGACATATCAATACTTCATGGAAAATACCTGTTCCATGCTATGTCTAAGATGCCCGATATTCAGACAGATAGTGAGGTTAAGCTCAACTGCCTGTGTTTCAGGGTAATAATATCATTAAGCTCCTCTTCTGGAGGGTTAACAACTTAAGTTTGCAGACCAAAAATTAGAGAAAAAGAAGGGCTTCAAGGACAGCAATCATTTTGGCCCTCGCCTCTCAAGGTCAGTGAGGACTCAGGATGTAGGAGAACCTGTACTGTAACTCTAACTCAGTTGCAAAATCATTTTTAAAAGAAGAGATCTTGGTTGTTGATTCTTTCCAATACTTTCTGTGCAATCAGAGTTTTGTTCATAAAGTCTTTTCAACACCAATGCCTTCAAGAGTTCTGGCTCTACCTCCAACAGACTTACCCTGTTTTAACATTTACATCTTTGATCATTTCAATTTTAGTTTAGTGCATTGTGATAGACGTGGGACTGGCTTTGATCTTTGGAATGTGGAAAGCAAGGTTATCCAGCACTATTTATTGAAGAAGCTTTTTTTCTTCCAGCGAAGATGTCTGGCTCCATTATCAAGGATAAGGTAGCTGAATATCTTTGGTGTTGGTTCTTTATCTTCTCATCAGCTCCATTGACCCTCAGGTCTGTCTTTTTGTCAGTATCAAGTTGTTATTCTGGTAATTTTTACTATAATTTTGATTCAGGGATGTAGATGCCCCTGCTGTGCCTTTGTTAACCGGAATTGGTTTTTGCTATCCACCCCATAAGCAGCGCCTTTCCCTCCACCATCTTCATCAGCTTAAATTCGCCACTTACTTCAAAGCTGAGAAAACGTAATTCTTACCTCCCAAGCAGAGTCATTTGGTCCTTCCCATCTGCAACAATCATCTCTCTTTATAAATGTCATTGCTTGCAGCTCTTCCCCTGCCCGTGGAACTGCTGATGCCTTAAAGGAAAAATGGTCAGGCTGTGTGTTCCTTGGCAGTAGGGCCTGTGCCTCTGGCTATTTTGAAGAACCTTTGGGATACTTTATACATACATTGAACATGTCATTTATTAAATCTAACAGACAAGAAGACATCTATGTACCCCTTTTCTCTACATTTTTATTTTCAAAGAACACAAAATAATGATTAAAAAAAAGCAGCGTTAGATGTAGTACAAATTTTCATTACACAAAATAATAGGAACTAAACAATGGTTGCTGTATTACATGATGCTATCTTCAAATTAGTTGTCCAGATTACCAGACATAAATGTGCAAGATTCATTTAAAGAAAACAACAAAACAAAATAATAGCAAAGATGTTATTAAAAATTCAAAAGAGGAAAACAATAAGATAAATGGAAAAAAATTAAGCATTAACTGATCCTTTCAAAAGGTCAGCAGCATACAATCATCCAAACTATTCTGCCTATACACCTAAATATATCTTTTCACCTCCTTTGATTTGTCTTGTTCCTCATCCCAGTTTTTCCTTACTATTCAAAATTCTTTCCCTTTCACAATATCTGTTGTACCTCTAAAATTTTAATTACTCTTTCAGATTCTCAGATAAATGAAAAAATACAATGTTTGCACATGTGGATCTGATTTATTTCACTTATGAATATAGTCCCTAGCTGTATCCATTTATCTACAAAAGCCTCAAATTTGTCTTTTTTATAGCTGCATAATACTCCATTGTGTAAAACTACCATATCTTTTTTTATCCATTCCTCAGTTAATGGACATTTAGTTTGTTTCCAAGATTTTCCTATGACAAATTGTGCTCCTATAAACATGGGTGCCCATATATTGCTATAGTATGATGATTTCAGATATTTTAGAAAAATACCTATGAGAGGACTAGCTAGCTTGAATGGGAGCTCCAATCCTATCTTTTTGAGAAATCTCCATACCGATTTCCATAATGATTGTACCAGCCTGCACTCCCACCAACAGTGAAGAAGAGCTCCTTTTTCCCCACAGCCCATCCGGGATTTGTTATTGTTTGACTTCTTGATGATAGCCATTTTTTCTGGTATAAGATGATACCCCAGTGTTGTTTTAATTTGTATCTCTTAAATGACCAAGGATGTTGAACATTTTTTCATATATTTATTTTCCATTGGTATCTCTTTATTTGTGAAGTGTATGTTTTTGAATTGCATCTTTGAATTTTGGGGGCCTGATTTCTTTTAATTCTTTATATAATCTAGATAGGAGTCCTTTGAAGTACAGTCTGCTATAATTGCCTCCCATTTTCGGGGGGTTACTCTATTGGAGATTTTTTGACACACAGACTTTTCAAACAGATAAACTCTCAATTATTAATTTTTGAACTATTTCTTGTTCAGTTTGATTTTTGTTCATGAGCTCTTTATCTATCCCTATATCCTTAAGGTTTCTACCTACTTTGTCTTCCAAAAGATTTAGTGTTTCAATTTTAATATTTAAATCTTTAATCCATTTTGACTGTGACTTTGTGTATGATGATAAGCATGGGTCTATTTTAAGCCTTCAGCAGGTGGAAAGCCAACATTGCCAGCTCCATTTATTGAAGAGGCTATTTTTCTTCCAGTGAACACGTTTGGCCTCTTTGTCAAAGATAAGGTGGCTGAGTGTGTTTGTAGTTGTGTTTACATCTTCTGATTGTTCCATTGATTCTTAGGTCTGTTTTTATGCCAGTGCCATGCTTATTTTACACAGTAGCTTGGTAGTATAACTTCTAGTTAGGAATTGTGATGCTTCCCACCTTGCCTTTGTTACCCAAGATTGATTTTGCTATTCTAGGTCTCTTCTGGTTCCAGGTGAATTTTAGTGATGCTTTCTCTAGATCTGTGATGTATACTAATGGTGTTTTAATTGGGATTACAATGAATCTGTACAACAATTTTGGGAGGATGGTTATTTTCACAATGTTGATTCTTCCTAACCAGGATCGAGGAATATCATTCCATTTCCTGAAATCTTCTTCAATCTCTTTTTTCATAGCACTAAAATTTTCACTGTATAAATCTCTTATTTCCTTTCTGACATTGATTCCTAAGTATTTCATTTTGGGAGAGTATTATTTGAAACGTGTGTTTTCCATAGTTTCTCTTTTGATGCACTTGTTGTTTGTGTACAAAAATGCTACTGATTTTTGAGTGTTGACTTTGTATCCTGCAATGCTACTAAATTTAGTTATTAAATCTATAAGTCTCTTGGTAGAGATTTTGGGAGTCTTTTATATACAATATAAGCCATCTGCAAATAGTGATAATTTCACTTCTTTTCTAATCATCATTCCCTTTTTTTATTTTTTTCATTTTTTAATGTACTTGGTTCAATGTCTCACTATGCAGTTTGGACTTGTAGTGATCCTCCTGTTTCAGCCTCCCCAGCACTGGGATTGCAGGCATGTGCCACCACACCTGGTTTCAATGGCTGGCTCAGCACACCCAGGGCAGGGCTTGCACAGCAAGTGGTACCAGGGATCAAACCCAAGTCTTTCCATTTGCCTAGACAGGTGTTAAGACGGCTGATCTATCTCAGTGGCCCCACAATCATTATTCTTTTTTGTTTATTTCTCTTGTCTAATTTCTCTGGCTAATGCTTCCAGAACCATATTAAACAGAAGTTGTGACAGTGGCCATCCTTCTCTTTTTCCTGATTCTAACATGAAGGTTTTCAATTTTTGTTCATTTAATATGATGTTGGCTGTTGGTTTATCATAGATTGCTTTTATCAGGTTGAGGTAAGACCATCTATTCTGATTTTCTGTATTGTTGTTATCATGGGTAAGTGTTATTCTTCGTCAAAAATATTTTCCTGCATCCATTGAAATGATCATTTTCATTTCTCAGATGGTTTTTGTCTTTGGCTCTGTTGACGTAGTGTATCGCAGTTATGAACTGGCATATACCCAACCATCCCTTGTGTTCCGGCAATGAATCCCACTTGGTTGCAATGCATAATCTACTTTGCTGAATTCTATTTGCTAATATTTCTTTAGGGATTTTTGCATCTCTGTTCATTAGGGAAATTGGCCTGTAGTGCTCATTTTTGGTTGGATCCTTCTCTGGTTTTGGTATCAGAACAATATTTGTCTCCAGGAATGAGTTGGGGAGAATTGCTTCCCTTTCAAGTTCATTAAGCATTTGAGAAAAGCTGGCATTAGGACCTCCCTAAATTTCTTGCAGAAGCCAGCTGTGAATTAATCAGGACCTGGGCTTTTCTTTGTTCGTAGGGTTTTTATTACATTTTCAGTCTCATTCACTGATACTGGGTTATTCAGAATTTTTATATTTTCTTGATTTAGCTTTGGTAGTTTATATGTGTCTATGAATCTGTCCATTTGTTCTGTATTTTCCTATTTTGTGGAACCGGGAATTGAACTCAAGCCCTTGCACTTGCCAGGAAAGCTCTTATTCTACTGAACCATCTCCCCACCCCACCCCCATTTATTTTCTATTCTGGGAGAGTAAAGATTTTGGAAATAGGTATTAGTAATTCTCTGAATTGGGTTTGTAGTGATTCCACTCTTTTCATTCCTCATTGCATGAATTTGAAATTTTTTCCTTTTTTCAATGGGGTTAGGTAGGTGTTTATCAATTTCATTTATTTTTTCAAAGAACAAACCCTTTGACTCATTAATTCTTTGCATTGTTTTATTCATCTCCATTGCATTTATTTCTGCTTTTATCTTTATGATTTTCTGCCTTCTTTGGGCTTTGGACTTGACTTGCTCTTCCTTTTCTAAGATTTTGAGGTATAACATAAAATTGTTTATTTGGGCTCATTCTGTTTTCCTGATGTGAGAATTTATCACCATAAATTTCCCTCTTAGGACTACTTTCATTGCATTCCATAGGTTCCAGGAAGTTATATCTACATATTGATTTGATTGTAAATATTGTTTAATTTCTTAATTTCATCTCCAACCCAGTGATTGTTCATTAGGATATTATTTACTTTCCATGTATAGAGTCTTCGCTATTTCTTTTATCAATAATTTACAATTTCACTGCACTATGGTCTGATAATATGCAAAGGATAGTTTTGTTTGTTTGTTTGTTTGTTTGTTGGCAGAACCAGGGATTGAATTCAGGCCCTTACACTTGCCAGGGAAGCACTTATTCCACTGAGCCATCTCCCCAGCCCTGCAAAGGATAGTTTTGATTCCTTTGCATTTATTTAACCATGTTCTATGTGCTAGAACACAATCTATTTTGGAGAATGTCCCATGTGCAGTAGAAAAATGTGTACTCTGACAGTGCTGGGTAGAACACTATAGAGGTTTAAGTCCATTTCTTGACAAGTTTTGTTCAGTTCTGTTATAGCTTTGATTATTTTTTGCATGGTTGATCTAGCTCTTTGTGACAATGGGTTGTTAAAGTCCCCCAATACAGTTCTGATATTGTTCATTAGTTTTTTTCATGTCTGTTAAAATTTTTCTTATACGGTTGGGTGCTCCTACATTGGATGCATATATATTTATAATTGTTATATCTTCCTGTGGCAGTTTTACCCTTAAAAAGTATGTATTGACCTTCTTGATTTCTTTTAATCACACCTGGTTTGATGTTGACATCATTAACCAGAATAGCTACCCCTGGTTTTTTTTTGGTTTTTTTTTTGGGTGGGGGGTCCTGTCACATGGAGTATCATTTTCCATCCTTCAACATTCAGTCTATTGATTTCTTTTTTAGATAAATGAGTTTCTTGTATACAGCATATTGCTTAATTTTATTTCTTGCTCCAATTAGCCAGTTATCTGCTTCTTTTGATTGGTGAATTGAGGCCATTTACATTGATGGTTATAACTGATATGTATTGGCTTCCCTTTGTCATGCTATTTTCCTACTGTAGGATCCTGACTTTCCCCCTTTGCTTGATCACTTCTTCTGCTTGGTAGTTCTCTTCTGTTGTACTTGAACTGGTGGTCATTTTTTGTCTCTTTCTAAAATATGTATCAATGCTCTTTGTAAGGTTGGTTTGGTTGTCACAAATTTCTTCAGTTGTTCTTTGTCATGAAAGTATCTAAATTGATAGTTTTGCAGGATACATCAATCTGGGTTGAAGGACCTGAGAGTTAACTCAGCAGACTAACCTGCTTAGGCAAACAGGGTTTGATCTCTAGCACCATATGCTACACAGGCCCTGCCCCCAGGCACACTGAACCTGCCACAGAGACTGGGAATGGTTGCACCTATAATCCCAGTGCTAGGGAGGCTGAAAACAGGAGGATCACTATGAGTTTGAACGGTGTAGTGTAACCTTATAACAAATACATAAAATAAAATAAATAAAAATCTGGGTTGAAGGTTGTTTTCTTTCAGAACTTCAAAATGTCTCACTCCAAGCTCTTCTTGATTTGATAGTTTGTGTTGAGAAATCTGTCATGA
>PVKA01028563.1:0-29219 GCA_004027165.1 Ctenomys sociabilis
TTTTTTTTTTTTTTTTTTTTTTTTTTTTTTTTTTTTTTTTTTTTGTCTTTTTGAGACAGGGTCTCACTATGCAGTTCAGGCTGGCCTTAAGCTCACTTTGTAGCTCAGGCTGGTCTCGAACTCACAACAATCCTCCTGCCTCAGCCTCCCGAGTGCTGGGATTACAGGCATGCGCCACCATGCCCGGCTCTGCTCTTTGAATTTTTATGGCTTAAATTTTAAAGTATTAGAAGTATGAAAAACAGTGCATTGATTCAGCTATACCATGTATCCTTAGATATTCTGTATATATTTATGGGTGATGTAAAAATAATCTTAAGGATTGGTTTTTGTTTGTTTTGATTTTTGAGGTGTAGTCTCACTATTTTAGGCTGTCCTTGAATTCACTGTGAAGCCTATGCTGGCCTCACACTTGCAGCAGTCCTCCTGCCTCAGCCTTCCAAGAGCTGGGATTGCCTGTATGCTGGATTACCACAACCATCTTATTTATTTCACTTTATTTTATTCTGAGACATAATCTTGCTAAATTGACCAGACTGACCATGACTGGCCTGAATTTGAGATCCTCTGGCCCAAGACTCCACAGTAGATGAAATTATAGGCACACACCACTGCACTAGGTCTATATTGATGCTTTTGATAGGAAAAAAGGAATTGGGTAAACTTTTCTTGCCAACAAGAGAAGAAATCTCCATGCTAACATGATCCTTGTGTATCTCTTTATTATGTAATTTCTGCCCCATTCTAGAGCACACTAAAACCCAGCAAGACACTCTGAGCTAGTTCTATCATCTTTTTTCCCTCTTTCATAATAGGCAGAAATTCCAGTCCAACTTCTGGATTTTATGGCCATCCTAATCTCTTCCATTTGTAAGATATCTTGATCTAACACGTTTCATCTCTCTTCTGAGCTTTCAAATTCAATTTTGTCTTCTCATTCATTAATTCATTCAGTCATTTAAAAAATACTGATGGATCATCTTGAGCCACAGGTCCTATTGTTTGTGCCAGGGTTTCAGCAGTGAATGAAACCAGTCTTCCTGCCTGTGGAGGTTGTACTGCTTTGAAGAGATAGGGACCATAAAGGCTGGCGCTGCCTGATTCTCTAGGGTGCTATGTAATCTGGGAGACATTTCCCTGAGAGTTGTGCAGCTTACTGTGCTTTGGCAGCAGTCCTGTGTACTATGCTAAATTTAGGTGTTTGTCAAAACTAATTACCTGTAGTACAGCCAGTCAACTTTCAGATTCCACTAGTTTCCAGAGTGCAGCCCCTTTTCTAGCACATACGTACAGGCCACTCCCATAAAGTGGAAGAGGATTTTGTAGAGATGTCAACCTTTCTGTTTCCTCAGGTTACTTATGCATACTGTTGCCTTCTTTACCTTCAGCTGTATTGATTTTTCCCTGTGCTTTTGAGTACTTCCATAATTTAGTCTGTCTTTTCTTTTCCTTTATTTTTTTCTTTTGGTTTGTTTGTTTGCTTGCTTGCTTGCTTGCTTTAGACAGGGCCGTCACTTTGCAGCTCAGGCTAGCCTTGAGCTCACTTGTAGTCCAGGCTGGTCTCAAATTCCCAACAGTCCTCCTGCCTCAGCCTCTTTCTTAACTGCTAGGATTATAGGCATGTGTCCTCCACTTCCATTCTTTTTCCTTTTCCTTCTTCTTCCCTCTCTGTTTTCTCTTCTTCTTCTCTCCTTTCCTACCCCCCTCTTTCATGCACAGGGAAACAGACACTTTAAAATTTCTTCTCCTTCACAATGACCTCAGAACCATGTTTTTCCCTGAATTATGGGAAAGGTTTTTCAACCTTCATTTGTGGTCAGTGGTTTAAAAGCCTGTGCCCTACATTATAAAGACAAAGTTGCATTTTATATATTTATTAGGAAAAGAGATGTGGAAAATAAAACCACTAAACTCTATTATGCCATTATCTTTGCTGACTGCCCAATTCTCTTAAGTTCTTTAAAGCTTGGATTTTTCTTGTGCCTAAAAGTGGAGCTAAAAACACTTGTTAACAATATGCACAACACTCCCACTCCCAGGTTATAAAATGTGTCTAAGACAATTTTCAAGACAAGACTCACTCTTAGGATGCAATGTATGTTGAAAGAGTGGCTCTTTGTGCATCTAGGGTGGGGGAAAGTAATTGCGAAGTATGTTTACTTGCACATCGTTGTAGTTAAAATCAGATGGAAAGGTTTAGAGATTATGCAATCATGGAATATTTTCTACTCATGAATTGCATAGCTGTGTGTTTAATAGCCATGAACAATTAGACTCATGAATACTTGGATTCAAATCTGCTTTGGAAACTAATTTTTCCAAATATTTTGTTTCCTAGATCCTTACTGAGTTAATCAACATCAGGTATCAGCTCCACCAAAAACTTATCCCCTGTGAGGTAGCCTTGTTTGTCCTTTGATCTTTTCTGTGTCCAGGTTCTTAAATTTCATCTCTATTGCAAATCTTATCCTTACAGTCCACTAAGAGAACTTGTTTTCAAATCATTTTTGGACATAGGTTAACCACATGTAAGTCACCAAGGTCCTACACCTCAGGCTCACTTCCCTTTGGCACACTTCCTTCATTCTGTTTATGTGTCACACATGATCAGCTATCAAACCCTTTCCACTTGCAGCTATCATTCCCTATTTTTAGTGTTTCATAACTGGGCAGCTAACTTCATACGTCTTCACTGCTTGATCAAGATGGCTCTCTTCTAGCTCCCCATGTTCCCCTGAAGGAAACAGCAAGCTAGTACCTTCTGTGGGCCATGCAGCGGTGCCTGTGCTAGGCTCTTGGGATGCATGCGGTGCAGCCTCTCTGACTTTCACCCCCATAATGTATGTGTAGTCCTCCCCCTCCAGAATGAGAAAACCAAGGTCCTGAAAGGGTAACTCATCTCATAGCCAGAAAGTGGCAGTAACAGGATTAGACATGTCTCGTTCAAAGTTCACATTCTGTGCCCCATAACACACTGTTCTTTGTATTTCAGTCTCTTTGATCTGTTGATCCTCTCTCTTGAAATACCACTCTGATCTCTTGCTGGCATGCATTTCTGATTCTTTGATTCTC
This sequence comes from Ctenomys sociabilis, assembly GCA_004027165.1. Taxonomy (NCBI): domain Eukaryota; kingdom Metazoa; phylum Chordata; class Mammalia; order Rodentia; family Ctenomyidae; genus Ctenomys; species Ctenomys sociabilis. Next base: position 3,073 of record PVKA01028563.1, read on the forward strand.
TTGGAACTTTATTACTTAAATCACTAACTCAAGCAGCTTGCTTGCTCCATCCATTCTATCTTCATCTAAACTTTTCAAACTGAGTGCAATTTCTTTCTTGCTTCCCATTTACTCCCTAATGCCCAAGACCACTGAAGTCTGGTTTATTCCACCATTGAAACTGCTCTCAGAGTAAATACAAATGTCTGAACCTGAATTCGGCATCTTTCCCCTAGGCCTGGACACCTGCAGGTGGTACCGTCATTCTTCCAGCCATCCCTGCTAGCAACCTGGAAGTGACCTGGGATCCTCCCACTGCACAGAGCCTGCATCTAGTCATTCACCAGCTCTTAATTGATTTGACCTCCTGTTTCTTTATCAACTCTGTCTCTCTCAATGACCTTCTCATCAGATCCTTGTTAGCACCTCTAGTACCTACCTGAGCCTCCTTTCTTTCTCATTGCTAGTACTGTTTCTTTGAAATGTATCCTCATCTATAAGCAAAAGTTTCCAATTTAAATAGATTTACAATTCATGTTTTGACCAGGGAGATATCTAAATATATTAAAATATTTATTTTGTTAATCAGTGTGATTTTTTTCTTTTTTCCAGAACTGGGAATTGAACTTAGGCGCTTGAACTTAACAGGCAAGCACTTATTTACTGAACTATCTCCCTAGCCCCTCTTTTTACTTTCTTTAGCTGTACAACTAGATATATTATCAGCTCATTAAATGAGGCAAACAAAAATCTGAACATAGAGTGCACATATTTATTCCAAATGAACACATTTTATTTTTGTTTGTGTTTTATTTGAGGATCAGAAACTAAAACTTTTTTCAGTTAGTTTCTAACTAGTCCATATTTGTAATACATAATGATTACATTCCTTATAGGGAGTTGATACATGTACATATCACATCTTAATTCTTGTTTCATCTCTTTTCACTCTACTCTGTACCTGGAGACCATAATGATAAGTGAAATAAATCAGACACGTTTAAATGTCATGTGAATTCTCTTACATGAGAACCCAAGTACAAATAAAGGTCAAAATCTAAAACAAAAAGTTTATTTGGGGGACCACCTACTTGTGGCCCCCTTCCTGTCCCTCTCTTGGACAGGAGCTTTCTTTCTCCCAATATATTCGGCTCATTTAAAAAAATAAAAAAATCTAAAAAAAGTTAAATTCTACTAAAGCTGAACATGGTACTCAACTCTGTGAAGTAAATAGCTAACTTTCCATTTTTCAAATAAAGACATTGAGGTGCAATTAAGTCATCTCCCCGAGAGTGCATAAATATGAGTAACAACAAGGCCAGCCAACATTTTGGCCTTAGCCTTTCAAGGTCAGCGAAGACTCAGGACATAGGAGAACCTATACTGCAACATCATGAAACTCAGTTGAGCTCCAAACTTTCTGAACAAGGAGATTATGGAGCCACAGAGGAAAGAGATTGAAGTTCTATAGTGTGGGAGAGAAAACTCTCTGGGGAGAGTTTCTCTCAGGTTCTCACAGAGAGCAAACTGGTCAAGCATTGGCTGTGACTCATCCACATGGATGACAGACAAAGGATCTACAGAATAAGGTACAGGACTACAAGATAAACCCTGAGGGGACTTCACTGAACTCATAAGAAACAAAAAATACATGTGTTGGTATGTAGGTCTTGCTCTATCTAGGTCTTAACCATCCAGCAGAAAAGTATAAAAATGAGGTATAAAAATGAGGGGCCATAATAATAAATTGAGCTGTAAATGGCTATGGTCAACAACTTCTTCAGATAACTCACTATTGTTGTGGAATGCTGGACTGTGTTGGACTGTGTTGTCGAGTTCAGGCACCTAAAGTAGTTCAATGACAATGGAGTACCCATGTTTGACAGGTGTAGACAAAGGAAGGGGTATAGAAAGGAAGAATCATGATGTGTGTGTATGGACAGTACAGTTGGGATAGATAACGCCGTGCTTCTACATAATTCTGTGAGAGGCAAAATTTGCACTAATGGTGGTTGGACAGGATATTATGTCGGCTTCTAGTACTGTGGACAACCACTAGAAAAATAACAAGGCTGAAAGTATTAATTATTGAATCTTTGATGTAATTCAGGTATAAAAAATAAGATACACGAACAGCTACACTCTCAATTTACTGATAAGAGACATCTGCTATAATAATGTCTGTGAGTATAATATCATGTATGCACCTTCTATGATACCAAAACATTATGAATACAGTTTGTAATGTATTAATTTATCAAATCCATCTTGTCAAGGTATCTTAAAACTGTCTCATTGATATTTGTACTTCAATAAAATGAAAATTTAAAAAATATATATGAGTAACAGATCCAGTCTGACTCAGTCTGCTGTCCTCTCACAAAGCACTCTTTCAGGCCCCAGGGTATACAGTGGCAAATCCCAAGCTTACATGTCTCACCCCCATCCCTTACTAGGTTGTTGGATTTGTTTGCTCCTGTAGATCCAGACAGCCTAACCCAATGCCAGAAACTGGGATTTGGAGGAGGAGTATGGAGCGCTGTCTGAAAAATAACCTAGCAGTGGTCTAGGACAGTCTGGACATTGAATGACCAACTGGAGGCCTAATGGCATCTTTTTTTTTTTTTTTTTTTTTTTTTTTATGGTACATTAACATTTTAATGTTTTAAAAGACCTTGATTAACAGAGGAGTAGACAAAAATATTCTAAAAGCAGCAACAGCTTTTACAAGTATCATTAGTTTTTGGCCCTAGACATCACACAATTTTAGTAGACTCTAAAAACAAATAGATCAATCATATGGAACAAAAGCAACTATTTTTGCCACTTTTCTTTTTTATATTTAATGATGTAGACTGTTATTCCTGAACCAGAAATATTGCAAATTCTTTTTTTTTCCATTATTAGTACAGGGTCGTATTTAGTACAGGGTTGATAGGGTCTTACTACACAGATCAGACTCATAGTGATCTTCCTGTTTTTAGCTCCCAAGTGCTGGAATTACAGGCCCATGCCACCACACCCAGTTTTAGTCACCTTCTCAGTGTGCCCCGGGGGCAGCGCCAGCATGGCAGGCCGAGGATTGAACCCCGGTCCCTGTGCCTGCCTTAAGTCTGCTGAGCTATCTGGCCGGCCACAAATGCTTAATACCATTTAAAATTTCATTTATAAGGTACATCATGAATGAGTTGCTCTAAATAATTACTTTTGTTTTTGTTGTTCTATGGAACAAAGACAATTAATGTGAGGCAAAGAAGCTGCTGTCTTACTCTTGGGTGTACTTTAAATACCACAGGGAAGAAAGAAGCAGAGCTGTTGGAGAAGACATTGGTGAGAGCAGGTGAGCTTGGGTGCTGAGCCTGACTCAGTCATCTCCTCCGCAGATCTTTAGGAGTGCGATTTCGTAGTCTCCAGAAGTATCGGATTTGATGGCAGAATATAGGGAATAGCCACAGTGCTTCTTAAACTCATAGCGAATGTCCAAAAGGTCAAGTTCTGATCTGGAAACCATTATTCGGTTTAGAGTGAACTCATCGGTTCCAGCACCCTTCAAAGCGCGGTGCAGTCTCTCGGCTAGAAAGGCAGGTGTGCTCCTCACACAGTGAACTATGGCCAGCAGCAAGTCTTCAAAATGTCCTGATAATTCTCCTTTAATGCTGTCCTCAATGTCCTTCTGGCTAATATTTCTGTATTCATCAAATGTTAGTTTCAGCTGTGGAAAGCTCCGTAAGCACAGAATCTCAGTGAACTTATCTTCATCCGTGCCCCATTTGTTCTCACCGGCATTATAGAGAATCTGAGCATCTTTTTTGGCCAGATGTTCATCCACTTTCAGGCTTTCATCTCTTCTGCCATCTGCCAAAGTCAACAGAGCTTTCCGGAAGTCACCAGATGTTTCAGAACTGATGGCATCTCCAAGACTCTTCTTATAAATTGTGTAATAGGCTTGCGAGACCTCTTTCATTTGCCTGCTTGTTCTGGTAGTTAAGATTTCAATCAAGGCATCTTCATCTGTTCCAGTGCCCTTCATGGACTTCTTTAGCTGCTTTGCATCAAACACTGCTGGGGGAGTCACAAGAGCCACCATGAGATGTTCAAAGTGGCCAGAGAGGTCACCTTTCAGGTCCTCTTTCAGCTCCTTCTCGTAGGCAGCCTGATACTCCTTCACAATCAGCTGCCGCTGCACATTGGACCTCTCGGTCAGAACGCTGATGAGCGTTTTCTCATCGGTTCCGATTCCTCGGATTGCTTTACGGATCGCTTCAGCATCCACTGACGGGCTAAAGCCTGGATAATCTCTTACTGTCCCTCGGTGTCCAACCCAGATTGAAGCCATGATATCTCTCCTTTCCTTCAGCTGAGATGATACTGACCTGGGGGGAGTGCGGCGGAGGAGGCAGCACCCTGCGCAGTGTAGAACCCGTGCGCAGCCCCGCGTCGGGTCCCGCCAGCCGAGAGAGCCCTAATGGCATCTTGAACTAAAGTGATATAAGTGAAATCTAAAAAGGAGGAAAGGGAGGCCAGAGAGATAGCTCAGAGGCACCTACCTTGCAAGCACAAGGATCTGAGTTTGATCCCCATCCCCACATGCTATGTAGTCTAGGCCCCATATGCCCAAGTGCACTGTCTCAAGTGAGAACCTGTCTCAAAAAAAAAAGGAAAGGGACCAGAAACCTTAGCCCATGTCTGTGATGCCAGCTGCTAGGGAAGGTGAGGCAGAAGTATCACAAATTTGAGGTCAGACTGTGTAATGCTAATTAGCAAGATTATATCTCAAATTTTTGTAATTTTTAAAAAGGTCTAGGGGTATAGCTCAGTGGTAGAGCACTTGCTGGCATGAGCAAGGATTTAATCCTTGGATTAAATCCTCAGTACTTTAAGTAAAACAAAGAAGAAAGGGCTGCATGCCTTACTACCTGTACTCCCAGCTACTGTTCTTGGAAGAATGAAGTAGAATTGCTTTGCCCAGCAGTTCCAGGCTAAGTGTGTATGCCCATTGGTTGTCCCTGCTAAATTCAGCATGCATATGGTGACCTCCTAGAAATAGGGGGCCACCAATTTCCTTGCGAAAAGGTGAATCCATCCAAGTCAGAAATAGAACAGGTCAAAGGATCAAAGCTTCCCTGTTAATCAGTAGTAAATCTCAATTTCTCTCTGTCTCTGTCTCTGTCTGTCTCTCTGTCTGTCTGTCTCTCTGTGTCTGTCTCTGTCTCTCTCTCTTTCCCTCCCTCTCTCTTTATGAAAACATTTTAATCCTTAAGCTCTTAACCTTTTAAGGCAGTACAGCAAATATATATAACATCTGTGCTTTCACAGCCTGCCAGTAATGATGGGTAAACTTTCACAGTTCACAAAACCCTTTAATTGGTATTATTTGATTTGATCCTTGAACATCCCATGGACTAGGTAGTTTTGTTTTTCCTCATTTATATATAAAGAAACTGGCTTAAAACTAAATGACTTGGGGCCAGGAAGATGGCTCAATGAAATAAACACTTTCTTGGCAAGCACAAGAGCCTGAGTTCAATCCCCAGTTCCACAAAAAAGAAAAAGAAAAAAAAAAACACTAAATGACTTGCCAGAGTGTATCATATACTCAACCAACATCCTGTGCTTTCTCCAGAGATGTTCTGCTTCTCCCAAACTAAACATTGTTAGTTTGATTTTATGTTTTTTTTTTCCAAAGCACATGATCAAGTTGGAAAATGCCCCCTCAACATTTTAATAGCAGTTTGGCAGCATATATTATACATTAAAAGCTGATAAAATCAGAGAATGATCCAGTAAAGAACAAAAACAGACTATAGTTCATAAAAGAACATGGCTAGTCTACTGTAAACAGCTTCCTGTGCCCTTTTGTAGGACACAGGTACACATTACATTATTTCCTTGACATTCCAGGCATTGCATTGCCTCCTAGCATAATGTAAATAAAACTGTACCTGTGAGCCATTAACTCAGTGATATGTGATATTAAAACAAGTTCCCCACTCACGTAACCTGTCCTGCTTTATCTAACAAAATCAAGGATCTGCTCAGGCCTCTGAGGAAAAAAATGAAAGTGTTTGAAACAGAGGGCTTGGTAAGAATGTTGCAGTGGCTGGCGAGTGGAGTTACTCAAAAATCATTCCACTCTCCCAAAGAAAGCTGCCCCTCCAGCACAGCCCTTATATTCTGCATGCACACAGTCTTATTTTAGCATCCTTGAAAAATACTGCGGCTGCTGCTTCTTGGGTGGCAGCCAACTTTTAAACCATTTATTTCTGGTTTTAAAATTTACCTATGTGGGTTTTCTTGTGTTTTGCTTGTTTATCTCCATCCATAGCTACATGTGTATGTGTCTCTGTGTGTGTCTGTATGTACGTAGTCAGTCACAGGTATTTCTAAGGCAACCAGTTGTGGGGTTTGTTTGTTTTTTGTGAGTTTTTGTGTGTGAAAATAATTTTGATGTTTTTTTAAATTTTGTTTTATTTTTTATTTTTATTTCTTTACCTTCTGATTTGATTCACTGCATCACTTGGACTTGTAGTGATCCTCCTGACTCAGCCTCCCCAGTGCTAGGATTAAGGCACAGACTACCACACCCAGTTTTGGCAGCCATTTTGGCATGGGGCCAAGGTAGCATGTGTTACTGAGGATCAAACCCAGGTTCTTGCACCTGCCTAGGCAGGCACTTAGGCTGCTGATCTATCTCTCCAGCCCCAGTTGTTTTATAATAGCAAATAATTTAGAGACAACGACATGCCACCCACCCTCTCTTAGAGATGTCACTTTTCTTTTGTTGTAGGTATTGGCCATGTAGATTTTAGAAGAGAGTCTCTTGAACTGGACCCCTCATTTTTAAAATATACAACATATTAGAAAGTTAGGGCTTTCAGGCTACTAGATTACTCCTGGAAGTTAATGTTTTCACCTGGGTTTTTTTCACAAACATGTCACCATCACATTGTACATTAGGGCATAATATGTAATGAATTTGAAAAATCCTAGGAGAACTCATGGCTTATTACGTAACAGTGGAGAAACTCATTACATTGAATGACTTGACAAAATGTCCTGGTCTCTTGTTCATACAGATGAGACTGGCCATGGAAAGTGAAGCGAACCTCATGTTGTATTTAAGTGTATCTCTTAAGTTACCTAACATTCTTCCTAGCTCATTTTAAGATGGAATGGAGATGATTGCTAGTTTGGGCACTGGATGATCTTGAATGTGATACAGCATAAGGTAAAAGAAACTAAAGGAAATAACTGGAACAGGATTCTCCAGTTTTTTGTAATTTTTTAAAATTTTATTTATTTATTTATTCATTTATTTATTTTGGTACTGGGGATTGGACTCAGGATTTTACACTTGCCAGGTTTTGTCACTTTTTTTTTTTTTTTTTTTTTTTTTTTTAAGGGAACAGTCTACAGGGTGCTCAGGGTCTCACTACTAGATCGGACTCGGAGTGCTTTGCCTGTTTACAGCCTCCTGAGAGCTGGGATTACAAGCTCATGCCACCTCGCCCAGTCTCAATTGCCAGCTCAGTGCACCCTGGGGACAGGGCCGGCATGACAGGGCCAGCATGGCAGGACCAGGGATCAAACCCCAGGCCCTACACCTGCTTGCAGGCACTTTAATCTGCTGAACTATTTGGTTGGCCCTTGTCACTTTTATTTTTAAATGGAAGAATAAGTTGGTATTCTGTTGAATCTTACAGATTTGATCTCTCAGTAAAATGCACGTTATTTAGCCAATTCTCTCCTAAAAGTGATATGAAACTATATGGATATAATAACTGAAAAGACCTGTAAGAATGTATTATAAGGGGCCGGGGAGATGGCTCAGTGTAATATGCACTTCCCAGGCAAGCGCAAGGGCCTGAGTTCAATCCCTGGTTCCGCAAAAAAAAAAAAGAATGTATTATACATCACAGATTTCAAAGAGCCAGAAAACTCAAGACCCTGCTAAGTCTTCATGAAAACCCAGAAATCTCAGGAGCATAAACCTTTTACCAGAAACACAATTACGTGAAACATTAAATAAATTATACTTTTTTATTTAAAAGAATTTCAGTTACCATTGAAGCTTTGTTTTCATGTAATTTTTTTCTGAATAAATATGAGTTTAAGAATGGAAGATAAAATGCTTACCCAAAAGTGATTGACAAAAATGTGTGATTTTATGTAATGACTGTCAGTTTTATAAAATATTTACACAGACACTGTAGTGTGTGGACATTTTGACAGTTTGGGCACTCATCTCACCTATAATTTTGATGAAATATGAAGATCCCACTTGTAGCTTACGTGTGTATTTATAAAATAGGGTAATGTCTCTCAGAGTGTTTATTTTTATATATGATTTAAAATTTTAAAGACATTTTCAAAATTCTTTGTTTTCTTTAGCACTGTTGATAAGTACAGTTGCTTTAATTGTGGAGGCTAGGTGTGGTGCACACTCCTGTAATCCCAGGACTCAGGAAGCTGAAGCAGGAGGATGGCCTGGGTATGAGACCAGACTAATTATATAGGGAGGCCCTGCCTCAGGTAAAAAAAGGAATGGAACTTAGAACCTCACATCCTGTTTTCTTTGTTTTATCATTTTGAAATTAGTTCATATTGAATGAAAATAAAGGAAGACTGACCTCTGACTCCTGCTTCATTTTTGTTAAATCTCCACTTGAAGGAGTCTTTAGGAAATGTGTTCCCATCAAAGAGATCTAGGTCAAAAATCATACTTTGTCACTTACTGACAAAGTTGCATTGCCCTGGACAAGTAACTTCATGTTTAGGCATTTAAAAGTTAACAAGCTTAGAGACTGGCCATGGTGGCATGCGCCTGTAATCCCAGCTCTTGGGAGGCTGTGAACAGGTGAACCACTGAGTCCAATCTTAGTAGCGAAACCCTGAACACCCTGTAGACCCTTCCCTAAAAAAATAAGTACAAATAAATAAAAGTTACAAGCTAAGATCAGAATGCATATCTTCTCTCCCTGCCCCTCTGCATCCCTACCTTGTCCCTCTCACTGAAACTCTCCTTTCTGTATGCTCTGTTTGGTTTGCTGGTAACGCCCTCTGCCCAGCTGCCCACAGCAGCAGTCAGTGATCTGTTTCCTTATTCTCCACAATGAGTAGACCAACATTCTGCTGGATCTTCCTTCGCCTCAGCAGTCTTAATCCTGCTTGACTGTGCACTGTCCCACTTGGTAGCTACTAGCCAGAGTGGCTGTTGAACGCTTGAAACACATTCCAGATTTCAGAGGCAATATTTCAAAACAAAATATCTCAGTAATTTTTACATTAAGTTTTTTGGATGATGTTGGGAATTATACCCAGGGCCTCATGCATGGTAGTGCTGTACCAGCAAGGGACACCTCCAGCCCTGAAATAGTATTTTTGATACAGTGAGTTAAATAAATAAAAATTCTTTATTTTACATGTTCTGTTTTTTACTGTAACTGCCCAATTCATAGTTATATTTGTGACTGACATGTTTTTTCTCTTGGAAAACACTGCTGTAATCTTCATAAAGTCTTATCTCACTATGTCTGAAGTCTGATAACTGGCCTTGCTACATTCTTTTTTACGTTTATTTTTAATTTTTATTAATTTTTTGGCAACTCTAACTTTATTTCAAAGTTAGTTCTCATCCACATTCACTGTCTAGAGATTTTATTTTTGAATGTGGTAACAGGGATGTAGGTTACCAAGGTATACAGCTCGCTTGCTGAATCTTCATCCTTATTCTGTTTAATGGACAACTGTACTTGAATATGGTATGAGACATTCCTTATTCCTTTGACCCAGACAGCTTTGTTGAGCCTTGTGTCAGTGCACACATCTGGAGTCCCCATCTCCTTCATGGCAAACTTTTTTTTTTTTTTTTAAGGCAGCGAATGTGTATATTATTTGAAGGAGAAAATGAGGTACCTTCTAAAGGGTGAGTTGGCTAGGGAACAGTCTCACAGAAACTCCAAGGATAAGGAAAAGGAGCCCTTTGTATCTAAACTTCCTGGATTGGCTTCTCTCTCATACAAATTAGGCATTGGGACAGTTGTCTGGTTGAAAACTCTCTTGACTTGTTGCCAAATGTTAACTGTTGTATGGCAAGTCTTGCTTTGCTTTCATCCATATAGAAACGAAGGATTGAAAATAGCACTCTTCTGATTGGCTCTGCAGACAGCACCAGATTCAAATGAAGGATTAAAAATACTGCTGTTTGGTTCTGTGTACTGTGCTCAGGGGTTGTGGGGTCATTTTGAGTCCTTTGTTTTATAGTTGTCCATTGGGTTTGTATGACCTTTGACACATTCTGCCTAGGTTTGTCAAGCCCTGATCTCCTACATCACTTCCCTCTGAGAGACATAACCCCCATCATTCTTTAGAGTGGTGCTCTCTTTCTTCAGCAGCTGTTTCCTGCTTAAAGGAACTGTAGGTCCTAGCTGCTGGGTAGTATGTGCTCTTTCACTACTTTGGAGGACTGGGGACTCCTGGCCTGGCTGCTAAGATCCTGTCAGAAGACAATGAGAAAAATGTTTAGTGGTGTATGTCTGGAATTGTGGCCTTCTCACTGCCTTCTTGACCTCAGTGAGAATGTATTTTCTGAATCAAACATCTGAAAGTGTCACTTCCCTGAGGCTCCTATACCCAAAGTCCCAGGTCCTCTGCACTGTACAAGAACCTTGATGCATTGACTCCTGCCTGCCTCTCAGCCTCATCTCTCCCTTCTCCTCAGCTTCTGCTTCCTCCCACCTTGCATAGTAGTACACACCACCAATCCTAAAATTTCTATTTTCTACTTAACATGCTAGTGTTCTTTCACTCATCTAGAATGCTGTCCCTTCTCCTCACCTTCATGTGACTTGGAAGTTCCATTTTAATTTCCAGAACTTTCTGTTTATCTTTGCTTTTTTTTTTTAAATGTATTTGGTTGTTATAAGGTCTCACTATGCAGCTCAGACTTGTGGTGATCCTCCTGGTTTCAGCCTCCCCAGCACTGGGCTTACAGGCATGCATCACCATGCCTGGACTCTGTGGCTGGCTCAGCCCACCCTGGGGTTGGGCTGGCACAATATGTGGTCCTGGGGATCAAACTGTGGTCCCTGTACTTGCCTAAGCTTGCCTAAGCAGGTACTTTAGTGCTGAGCTATCTCACTGGCCCCATGCATCTACTCTTAAAGCAGTTCACCCAGTACTTTTTACTCATTCCCTCTGGGGTCTAATCTCTTTGAGGGCAAGGACCAGGTCTTGTTAATCCTTATACCCATCTGTGCTTAAGATAGGACCTGGAGCAGAGCAATTTCATTCAGTGGTCAAGTATATTAGTACAGGGTCTCACTACACAGATCAGACTCATAGCAGTCCTCCTGTTTTCAGCCTCCCAAGCACTGGGATTATAGGCGCAGGCCACCATACCCAGTCTCAATTGGTGTCTCAGCGTGCCGTAGGTGTGGGGTCAGCATGGCACTTGGGGATCAAACCCACCCACCGCCCCACCTGCCCCTGCCATCCCTGTGTTTGCCCAAGGAGGTACTTTAATCCAGTGAGCTATCTGGCTGGCCCTATAGTTTTTATATTTTATGTATTGTGTTAGAATCACATAGATTGCAGTGATTTATTATATTGTCTCTCTCCCTACTATGGAATGAATTCACTGAGGAAAAGAACTGAATTATACTGATATAAACATCTGAATATCCCAGCACCTCATAGTAATTTACAGACATCAAATATAGTTGTGTTGAATAAACAAACTCAGACTGAATCTGTTCTGCATTATTATGTACAAACTTTGTAACCCTGAGCAAGTTACATTTCCTCTCTGTGCCCATTCCGTTCTTGGTACAACAGGTATAGTAATGGGGTTATTTGAGTATCACTGTGGATAATGCATGTAGATACAAAATACATGGACAGGTGCTCAATAAATGTTAGGTATTCTCAAACAAAATAACATGGATTAGTTCATTTAGGGCTCCCAACCCCCACTGATTCCCTTCTTCTCAACCAAAAGAAAAAGGAAAAAATAAGTATTTGGTATTGTCATAGGCTTGTGTGATTTTTGTGTTAATCTCTTTTAACACTTGGTAAAAGAACATAAGCTTTCCAATTGAGAGGGCAAACTGAACTATAATACAGACTTTCTAAAAGAACAAGTCCAAAGTACTAGGAGACACCAGCAACATAATTTTGAAAGGTGGAAACCAGATGGACAAGTGCTAACTGATCATGCAAAGCTAAGGTCAGATGTAAAGAGAGGTAGCTAAGAATGAGCACAATTCTTGGAAGACTTCAGAACTGGAAGCAAAGAAGTGAGGCTGGAGGTGAAAGAGTCAGGTAAAAGCTACTGAAGAAGACTTCAATTTTAGATTCAAGTCTCCTCAAATCCATACTGCTTCTGCTGGGGTGGGAATGGAAGTTTGAGGGTTCATTATTGAAAAAGAGAACTAGAAGCACAGAGGCAAAGGAGTCACCAACAAAATAACTACAACCATCTCACTAAACAAAAGGGTTCTTGGACCAGGGAGATGGCTCAGTAGAATAAATACTTGCCTGGCAAGCACAAGGGCCTGAGTTCAATCCCTATTTCCTCCAAAAAGCATTAGGGGCCAAGGAAATGGCCCAGTAGAATAAGCGCTTCCCTGGCAAGCACAAGGGCCTGAGTTCAATCCCCGGTTCCACAAAAAAAAAAAGGATTCTGGACTGAAATGGTTCATTGTGTGTCAGTACAATGGATGCAGACAGACTGTACCAAATCACAATATGGTGAAATCCTAGAACATTGGGAACAAGATTCTGAAAACATCCAGAGGAAATAAAGCAGATCACATACGCACCTGCAAAAGGTAACTAGATGTCTCCAAGAATAACAGTGGAAGCATGAAACACTGTATGCAAAATTGTGAAAGTATTATTTATAACCTGTAGATCTGTTTTCATCCAAATAATCATGTATCAGCAAGACATTTTCAGACATAGAAGTATTCAAAAATTTTCTTTCCTATGCACCCTTCTTTAAGAATTCCTAGAGAATTTTCTACTAACAAGACTAACCCAAGAAAGACAGGAGAGCCAGTGTTGGAGAGAAGAAATGAGAATCCTCAGGAAGATGTTGAAGGGAGATCCCAGGATGACAGCTGTGTATCAGAGACAGAAAACAATGGGTTCAGATTGAAAAGGAACCCCAGAAACAGCTACACCCTAGGGACTGTCATCACCAAGATCCCTACTGTTGTCATGCCATCATTTTAATTTGAGCATCACTTTTGCCTTGGGTGCCTATACAGAGCTTATCTGGAGTTCCCACAATCCTCAGCATGCTATGCTTCCTGAATCAGTGAAGACACATTTTATTCAGAAATGCAAAAAAGTTTTGTTTTGCTATAATCCTGAAAGCTGGAGGAAAGCCACAGTGAGTTTAGAAGCGGAAGGTAGAACACATCCTTTTTAACCATATTTCTGGTGAGTGTCCTATACCCTGTTGCCCTGCCATAGGTACACTGATTTTTCTCTCTCTCTCCCCCCCTTTCTCTTTCTTTTTAATGTATTTAGTACAGGGTCTCACTCATAGTGATCCTCCTGTTTTCAGCCTCTCAAGCGCTGGGATTACAGGCATGCACCACCACGCCCAGTCTCAGTTGCTTGCTATCTTAGGGCTCCCTGGGGGCAGAGCTGACAGACAGTGTGGGGGAGGATCAAATGCCATCCCCGCATCTGCCTTAGCAGGCACTTTAATCTGCTGAGTTATCTGGCATACCCACTCTTATTTCTTAAGACTCATGTATGTACATGAACTCTGACTCCCCTAGGAGGGATTCCCAGAGACAAAGCCAGATGTTCTCCAGGGGGCTCTCATCTAATAGTAACCTTACTGCCTTCTGATCATACAGCTAGTGTGAACTTGCTGCTCAGTTTTTCAAATCTAAACAGTGAAGGCTAGAAAATTATTTTCGGGATTGTTGCTCAGTTGAGATCCAGAATATGGGAAAAAGAAGTAAAGACAAAGAGGTTAGATAAGCACATTGGAGAATTTCTTAACCCAGCCAGTGGGGACAGAGGTATTAGTCTCATCAGTTTATTTTTAAGCCATATTTAGTCTTTTTTTATACATTGTACATTTGACACACATATAGGCACATATATGTATACACACAACCTTTATATTAAGAGTCACATAGAATTGGCAGTATTCTACCATTTATTTTTTTTTTAATTTTATTTATTTAATACAATGTCTTGCTATACAATACAGACTTGTAGTTATCCTCCTGTCTCAGCATCCCCAGCTCTTGGATTACAGGCATGCACCACTATCCTGGTTTTGGGGCTAGTTCAGTGCGCCCGGGGTTCCAAGGCCAGCACGGCTCCTGGGTACTTGCACTTGCCAAGCAGGCACTTAGACCACCAAGCTGTCTCTCCAGCCCAGTATTCTACCACTTTAAAGTGCAAAAACATGTAACCTCAATATGTTTATCCTTAATTTTTCATGCTCAGCATGTACTCTGTGTCCCAAAGGCAAATTACAAGCCTAAATTTCTCCATTTCAGAATGTAGAGATTTTTGTCTTAAATTTAAATTTAATGATCTCTTAAAATTGTGTAACTGTCATTGTGTATGCAGAAACATAATAATTCCTGTCTTCTAAAAAGTTAAAACATTAAAGTCTCTAATGGGGGAAATTCTTTTGTGTTTCCCAGAGAAAAGATCTGTCAACTGCTACATTATTATAAGCATAGTTTAACATCACAAGGAGGATTTAAGAACCTTTTTAGAAATCCCCAAATCTTCACATCGCCCTCACTTCTGCTTTTCTTGGTAGAAATGGGGACTCGGAAACTGTAAATGACAGGAAGTAGTAATGGGGATGTGATTTGAGGGATTGGTGTTGGGGGGATTAGAGTATAAATGAAACAACTGTGTTCACTGTACTTCTCTAGTTAAGGCAGAGGCATAGATGGGAAGAGTTGGTTCTCAGTAAAAGAGCTGTTCTGAGATTCTTTTTGTCAGTCATCTAGATTAAAATGGTATAAGGCAAAAAAAAAATCATATATTTCCTCCACTAGCTGTGAGTTTCAGGGCAATTACAATATATCAGAACTACTTTAAATCCTCCTATATATCTTGTGAATTTGGTACCATTATGACAACCAGATCTTACTCCCCTTCTACATAGTAAAGTGAAGCTCAGCAAAGGTAACATACTACCTCAGGGTCACAGGCTATAAACAGAGCAAAGTTTCTAATCTGCACTAGTCTAACTTCAATCCCATGCTCTTCATCAGTAATCATATTATACTATGGAACTTTCAATTCTAACTCCTTTCTTTTCAAAACATTTCCTTCTCAGTCCAGCCCTTTATTCTACGGCTATATGCGATGGTGTTTATTCCAGTAGCAGTTAGTACCCCCATCTGTCCTAAGTTAATTATGGGAAATGCTAGGTACTTTGGTTAAGAACCCTAACACTTTTCTCACTCAGGGTAAACATCAGTGCTTGGCAATATGTTAGGAGTACTTAAAGCCAGAAGACAGACAAAGTATATCCTTTTGGTATTTACTGCAGGTTCTATTTTGGGGGGCACTGTCCTTGGTTTTTTTTTTATATGAAAACAAACATATAAATGCTGTGATGTCTTTGGGTGCAAGATCTACACCAACTTTTAAGCTAAAACAAAATTCTAAAGATGCTTTGCATTTCCCTGAGGGTCATACCCTCCAGCCTTTGGAATTTTTTTCTCACCTGATTTGGAGGTGCTCTGCAAAGAATGTGAGGAGTCATCAGTGGGCTGTAAAAGAAGTCAGCTGCAGACTGCACTACCTGGACAGGGACAAAGTCATAGTGCAGTACAGGACCCTAGTCTTACAGTTTGAAGACATTTCCAAAATATACTTGGAAACATAGTAAGGAAAATGGAAACTTTGGAACAGCATGCTTAATTATGGCTTTTGTATAGATAATATACCTGTGTGCTCAAAGTGTTCTTGGAAGAGTCACCTAAACTGTTATCAGTGTGGTTCTTTTAGGGAATAGGATTTGGGAGACAGTTTTCACTTTCTATCATTGAGTGTTATTTGATCCCCACACCCTCCCCCCAAAAATCCAAGTATATCTTTGTAAATACAGAAAAAGAGGCCCTGGGAGATGGCTCAGTGGAATAAGCACTTCCCTAGCAAGCACAAGGGCCTGAGTTCAATCCCCAGTTCTGCCTAAAAAGAAAAAGAAAAACAACACTAAGGTTAAGTAACAGTAACACCAGCATAGGTAGTCACAGAGATCTAAAACTAAAAAGGATTTCTAGAGATCTAAGTGAAGAACCCTCTGAGCAACTGTATGTAAAGGTCAGTCTGAAAGTTAGCAGTATACATGCAGACTCCAAAGTTTGTCCTACTTTTTTTTAATATTTTACTTTTATTTGTATCTGTTTGTTTTGCTAAACTGAGGACTGAACTCAGGGGCTTTGCACTGACCTATCTCCCCTGTCCTTGATCTTTTGTTTGGTTGGTTGTTTTAGAGAAGTTCTCACTAAATCACTAGATTGGTCGAGCTGGGCTTAAACTTGTGATTCTCCTGTCTCAGCCTCCCAGAGTGCTAGGTTATAGACATCACTCTACTAGCTAACTCTTGCACTCTTAATTACTTACTCCTGGCTAAATCTTTGCACTCTTAATTACTTTATTGTTAAATTATAGAAACCAAATGGAAAAATTTCTTATATGTGTTTGGCTTCATTTGTTATATAAGCCATTCCACTTGCAGGTCCATAAAATGGCTTAGAAAATATTAACTGGAGATGTTCAATAAATACCCAGATCTTTCTATACACTTTAAACAGATTGTAATATTCCAGAAAACAAAGTCAGTAACCACAGTGTACAATTTTGTGGGGGTTTGTAGCCAGATGCAGCTGTAGGAAGTGGGACAGCTGGGGCAACTGCACAAATGTTCAGGCCTCCAGAGCTCCCACTCATCATGTTCCTTCTAATCAGTAGATGATGGGCTGTGACTGAAAGTGTTCACATTCTTTCCTTCCTGGAGTGAGAAATTATTCTGTATACTTGGACTGGATCTAGAACCCTGTAGGAAATTTTTAATGATTTTCTTTTAAGCTAGAAATTTCAGTGCACCCAACGAAATTAATCTAATCTCTTTGGAACTCATTTTCAGCATTCAAAATATCTGCTCTTTCCTGTCCCATCAGATAAATGAAACACAGGGAAACTAAAAAGACCAAAGAGGGTCAGGGAGATAGATCAGGGGCTTAAGCACCTGCCTGGCAAGTGCAAGGTCCTGAGTTCAATCCTTGGTACCAGGAAAAAAAAAAAAAAAAAAAAAAAAATCAAACAATGTGCATAAGTGTAGAGAAAAGTCATACCATGAGTCAGGAGCCAAATCTTCTGCCTTCTAGACAGCTCTCTTAGCTCTCTGGGGAAATCCAAACAGACCAGCAATGTAGTCGTTTCTAAAGGGCTGGATAGATGTGTGGGTGCTGATGGCATCAGAGCAGACGTGGTGTGCAGGAAGCATCCCACACTTGACAGAATGTTCCCAAAGCAGGAAGGGCACTTCTCTTCCTTCATAGGATTGTTTCATCAACACGAGATAATTGAAATCTCCCTAAAATACCAAAGCCTGATGAAAGCAGGATTTAGGACGTGGTAGGTCTAACGTAAACCACTGGAATCATTTATGATACCATAATGAAGTAATAGTTTTGTTGTTGTTGTTCTTCTTCTAAGATACTCAAAGAGCTTTGTGGAGTGAGTCATCAAGCAATTTTTAACCTGCACACAAAGAGATGGAGGTGGACTCCTGCTCAGTCCCCAGGGCCCCTGGATGACTCCATCAGACTTGCAAAGTTTGAGATGCTTACATACACCCAGTGAAGGTGTCCTTCTCCCTCTTCACCCCACCATCTGCTTCTTTTTTTCTTGGTGGAACTGAGGATTGAACTCAGGCCCTTGCGCTTGCCATGGAAGCACTTATTCCACTGAGCCATCGTCCCAGCCCCAGCCACCTTCCCCTTCTTTACCAAAATATTTTCTTTTTAGGGCTGGGGAGATGGCTTAGTAGGATAAGGGCTTGTCTGGCAAGTACAGAAGCCTGAATTCAATCCCTGGTTCCACAAAAAAACAAAAAAAAAAAAAAAAATATATATATATATATATATATATATATATATATATATATATATATTCTCATCCTCCAAATCTTTCTTGTTCATCACACACTACTCTGTCTCCTATCTCATGTACCACTCTTATACAGTTCCAGCAAGACAGTATATGCCCATTTAAATAATAGTACAACTTTTTCTCTGCATATGGCCACATCTGTCAAAGATAGAATGAGCAGATGAAAACATGATATGAATGAAAATCTGAAGCCAGAGAGCCAGGCGTGGTGGTGCATGCCTGTAATCCCAGCACTTGGGAGGCTGAGGCAGGAGGATTGTTGTGAGTTCGAGACCAGCCTGAGCCACAAAGTGAGCTTGAAGCCAGCCTGAACTGCACAGTGAGACCCTGTCTCAAAAAAAAGAAAAAAAAAAAAAAATCTGAAGCCAGAAACCTTAAGACATAACTTGGGTGGTTTTGCTGTACTCTCCTCCTTGGTGGCATTTTCAGAGGACCAGAAAAATGTCAAGTCTAGTAGTCACTTGAGAAATATGGAGTCAGAGCCAGCCAAATAGCTCAGTGGAGGCGGGGGAGATAGTTCAATAGAATAAGTGCTTGCCTGGTGAGCACAGGGTTCTGAATTCAATCCCTCGTACCAGAAGGAAAAAAAAAAAAAAAAAAAAAAGATACAAATAGCTCAGTGGATTAAAGCACTTACAAACAGGCGCAGGGGCCTGGGTTCAATACCCAGGCATGCCGTGTGGGCCCTGCCCCCAGGAGTGCACTGAGAGGGCAGTTGAGACTGGGCATGGGGGTACACACCTATAATCCCAGCTCTTGGGAGGCTGTAAACAGGTGGATCACTGGGAGTCTGATCTAGTAGTGAGACCCTAAACACCCTGTAGACCCTTCCCTTAAAAAAAAAAAAATGGAGTCATTATCTGTAAGACAGGGATTCTCTTCCCAAAACTTAGCTCCAGAGAAAAATGAGAACAAAAAGCAAAGAAGGAAATAAGACTA
Source organism: Ctenomys sociabilis (assembly GCA_004027165.1). NCBI lineage: Eukaryota > Metazoa > Chordata > Mammalia > Rodentia > Ctenomyidae > Ctenomys > Ctenomys sociabilis. The sequence goes on from PVKA01028563.1 coordinate 22,168, forward strand.
ATTGTTAACCAGCCTGCAGAGGTAGTAGCATCCTAGAAGCCAGTGAAAATCTCGATTTTGCTAGTGAAACTTCTGGCTTCCCTTTTTTTTTTTTTTTCTGCATGTAAACTTTGCAGACAGGACAATAGGTAAATTATAAACATTATTTTCATGGTCTTCCAGTCCTGGAACATTGCCTCAATAGAGTTCTTTGATTGTCTTTGTCCTGGAAATGCCTCATGAGTCTTCTAGGCTGTAAGAAGTAAATGCAAAAATTAGTAACTGTACTTACAAGAATATTTGCTTTTCTTGCATTCCCCTGTCTGTCTTAAGCTCATGAAATCTCACCAGACTCAGGTAGGAAAACCTCACCTAGTACCATGAGTCCTAGCTTAAGCCCCATATTATCATGAGGTTGTCTTTAGTGGAACCACTATATGAAAAGTGAAGAAGTATTTCCTGCCTTTTAACACTTTTCAGAATACCAGAGGATGGCAAAGAGGCACAAAGGCTGAAGTACTTACCAGTCATGTTTTACAAATAAAGGAGATCTTAGAAAATAAATTAGATAAGAACTTGAAATTTCTTTTTTTTTTTTTTTTTTTTTTTTTTTTTTTTTTTTTTTTTTTTTTTTTGCGGAACCGGGGATGGAACACAGGTCCTTGTGCTTGCCAGGGAAGCACTTATTCCACTGAGCCATCTCCCTGGCCCCAAGAATTTGAAATTTCAGACTCAGGCCAATTCCAAACATAGGTCCTATATTCATAAAATGTAAATTTGGAATTAGTCTAGCATAGTAGCCTGTTAATTGCTAATACCTGAGAGCCTGAGGCAGAAAGATTTTAAGTTCAAGTCTAGACTAGGCAACTTAGTAAGACCTGTTCCCCTAAAAAAAAACAGTAACTAAATAAGAAATTTGGGGGAAAAAAAAGAAAGAAAGAAATTTGGAGTAGTATATTCAGTTGCTAAAACCAAATAGAAAGAGTGATACTAAATGACTGTGACATTTCAATTATAATTCCACCTGAAATGCCTTTTCACTGGATATCCACATGAAACAAGTAGGATCCTTGTCTTGGCTGTCTTCTGGTTGCTGTCTCTCTCTATGCTGAGAACTCTGAATTCCCTTTGTGCTGACTACTGCTGCCTCCAGGCATTGCTGGCCTCTGGCCATGCCTGGGCCTTAAACCATCTGGCTCTCCAAACCTGCTTGCAGTCCTGCAAAGACTCCCACAGCCAGTCCCTCAGCAGCCATATCGCAACTGCACCATCCAGCCTCCTCCTCCATCACTAGCATGTCCCTCTGCCAGTGATTACCTCCTGCTGCACACAGAAAACAAACTACTAGGAGGAATGATGTCACCTTTCTATATATACCACACGCACACCATGCAATCAAACCTTTCTCCATTCACATCCGTACTTTTCCATCTTCCATCTCATTGCAAAAAATGCTCTCCTACCTCTTCTCTAGATTGTATCTCCTTCTTCTTTCCCGGGAAAGGAACCTCATTCCAACTTTTATCCTCATCTGAATTTATGTCTTCAGCCTCTACAAGAGAGGCAGCTGGCCTTTTCTGATTAAAATGTAAATATTCTTAACTTTATTTCATCTTAAAGGAAAAAAAAATTAGAAACCTGCTCCTGGGGGTATAGCTCAGCAGTACAGCTCTGGCCTCGCAGGTGCAAAGCCCAATAGTGATTCAGTCCCTAGTATTGCACACACACAAAGAGAATCAACAGAACGTGCTCCCTTCACAGTGGAGCTTCTGGGAGGTTGGATTTGAAGAGGCATGACTGTTTGCAAAGAGGCAGCCGTGCTTTCCACAGAGCATCTCTTTGTGCAAAGCTAACTACAACCCTGGAAATGCTTCATGAGTCTTTTAGGCTGTGAGAAGTAAATGTAAAAATTAGTTACTGTACTTACAAGAATATTTGCTTTTCTTGCTTTCTACAAGTTTAGAAAACCAAAGAAATCTCAGTCCAGTGTCCTGTGGGGTCATGAAAATGCTGCCTCTGGGTTTCAGGCTGCATTTTGGTCTTTATCTGACATAGTGCTTCAATAACAGATAGTGTTTTACTCCATTGTTTAATCTTTCTTTTCTTTTCTTTCCTTTCTTTCTTTCTTTCTTTCTTTCTTTCTTTCTTTCTTTCTTTCTTTCTTTCTTTCTTTCTTCCTTCCTTCCTTCCTTCCTTCCTTCCTTCCTTCCTTCCTTTCTTTTGCAGTGGAAGAAATGAAACACAAGGCCCCATGCATGCTTGACAAACACTCTACTAGTGAGCTGCATTTCAGCTCTTTCTCTCCTCCTTGAAATGTGCTTAAGTTAATAGTCTTTCCCTGATCATCTTTTTGGTCATTCCTGGATCACCATTATAGGCATTCCTTATTACCCTATTTCTCACCTCATACTGGGAAATGAACACAAGTCCTTTTCATTTTTTATTTTGAGACCATGTCTTTCCACTGCTCAGGCTGGCCCTGGACATAATCTTCCTGACTCCACTTCCAAGTAACTGGGACTACAGACATGAGTCACCACACCCCGCTTCACTCATCCTTTAAATGGTAATATTCCTTAAATTGCATCCTCCGCTTTCTTCTTTTCTGTACCTTTATCCTCTCCTGTGGTAGAGCATCTCCTCTCTCCTGGATCCTGCCATTGTGTGTTCCCTGATGACTCCCAAATCTTTATCTGCAGCATGGAGCCCACCCCTAGATGGCAGCGCTACATATTGGCTGCCTGCTGGGCACCTCCTGTGTGAGGCTATCAGGAGCTCCTCTATAGACAGTCTCTGCACCATCATCTCCCAATGGTCTGAGTCAGCTTTGTCTGCTCCTTATTTCCCACTCCCCCTCATGACTAAGTCTGCTCAGCTGTGCTTCACTAATTCTCAGGCTGCCTTCTCTCTGTTGCCAGTTTTCTCATCGCTTCCTGACTAGAGTAGTGCAGAAGGCTCCTAATCATTCTCCCCATTCTTATGTAGCCTTCTTGCAATCCATATTTTAATCTCTAAAATGATAGTCGTGTGACCTGGGTTCTAAATCCTTTTTCATTACCTCCATTGCTCTCAGGCAGGAACCCTCACTACAGTTTACATAAGCCCTAGTTATCTGACCTCAGCTTTCATTTCCAGCCTTATTTCTGGCTCTGTCCTGTTCCTCCCACATCGCTTCCTGAGCCACATGTGACACCTTGCAGTTCTCTGACTCAGCATGTAATGAAGAGCCCCCACCTTCAGCATGCTCCTGCTCCTGGCCCAGGGCAATTCCTATTTCTTACCTGTATAATTTATCTGAAACCCCCCAGCTGCTTTCACTGTTCTGTGGAGACTTTCTTGAGCCCCTTCCTCACTCCCAAGCTGATTGAGGTGGCCTTCCTTGTTTGCCCCCTTACTGCAGAGCACACTGTATTAGTCGTTTGACTGTACACCCCTTGAATTTAGGAATAATTCTGTCTTTAGACCTAGATCCCTAGCTGTCCTGCCTGGTGACTTACAGAGAATGTTCTCAGTAAGGTTAATGAATGAACTGACCTTTTAAAATTTTATTAAAGGGCCAACCAAATAGCTCAGTAGATTAAAATGCCTACAAGCAGGCACAAGGGCTGTGGGTTCAATCCCTGGGCCTGCCCTAACAGCCCCGCCCCTGGGGCATGCTGAGAAGCAGTTGAGACTGGGCATGGTGATACATGCCTGTAATCCCAGCTCTTGGGAGGCTATAAATGGGCAGATCACTATGAGCCTGATCTAGTAGTGAGACCCTGAACACCCTTTAGACCCTTCCCTAAAATACAAAAATAAAATAAAATTTTATCAAGACCATGATTGTAAATATGCACTATTATGGTTATCCCCTCAAAGCCCATGCAGTTATGGGATGAACTTCTAGCGGTTGTGATTAATTCATAATCCAATTCTGGGATTATGGGTATGAGTGCTACACCCAAGCCTGGGGTGGATAGCCTGAATGCAGTGTAGGGGAGACAGACTTGTTCTTCATTGCCATTGTTGCTGCTACTCTTCCTTTTGCTGTTTTGCTGTGTCCACTGCCATGAATGGCTACCCTTTGCATGCACCACTCTGCCTTATAGCTAGCTGAATATGGACTGAAACTTCCACAAGCTGTGAGCTAAACAAACATTTTCTTAATTTTGAGCATCAGATATTTTGTCCCAGCAATGGGAGAAAAGTAACCAAGACATGCACATACATACACACACACACACACACAGATACATGGGTTGAAAAGAAAACCACTTTGAAAGCCAGATGTGGTGGTGTGTACCTGCATTTGGGAGGGTGAGGAAGGAAGATCACAGTGTGTTCAAAGCCCACCTGGGCTGCATAGTGAGTTCAAGGCTAGCCTAAATTACATGGTGAAACCTATCTCAAAATCAAATAAATCTTGAATCTGTTAAGTCTATAACTCTAGCTACCAATTTACAAATAGCAGAGGCTCTGTTACAAGATACCAGGAGGAGGACTGGGGAGATGGCTCAGTGGAATAAGTGCTTCCCTGGCAAGCACAAGGGTCTGAGTTCAATCCCAGGTTCTGGGGGGAAAAACAAAACAAAACAAGATACCAGGAGGGTTCAATCAGCAAAATTAATTTGTGGAAAATTCTGTAAGCCCCAACTCTTAACTGCAAGGGTCAAAAAATGGAGGAATACATAGAAAGTCTTAAGAATTATAAGGCAATTTAGTTTTAGAGTATTTCTTCAGATTCTAAGTTTTAAAAACTTAGAACTATGACTATGCATATTGAACATTAAAGAATTATTGTTAATTCTTTTAGATGTGATAATGAGGTATGCTTTTTTTCCCCAAAGAGCCCTTATGTATGTTTTAGAATATATCCTGATATATTTACAGATGAAATGATAGGATATCTAGGATTTGTTTCAAAAATCTGAGAGGAAAGGTAGGAAGGGATTTAGATGAAAGGCATTGGTCATGAGTTACTTATTATTAAAACTAAATGATGAATATGTAGTTCATTATGCTACTCTGCCCACTTTTGTTTAATTTTAAATTTTCTGTGATAAAACTTATCAGAAGCCAGGCGTGGTGGTGCATGCCTATAATCTCAGCACTTGGGGAGGCTGAGGCTGGAGGATTTTTGTGAGTTTGAGACCACCCTGAGCTACAAAGTGAGCTTAAGGCCAACCTGAGCTGCATAGTGAGACCCTGTCTCAAAAAGAAAAAAAAAAAAAACAAAACCTTTATCAGAGTAACATATACATAACAAAAATTATTTTAGTTATTCAGTTAGTTTAGTGGCATTAAATACTTGATGTTTTTGCTTAACCAGTGTCATCAGCCATTTCTAGGACTCTCTTGTCTCCTTTTTTTTTTTTTAAGCCAAACCATATCGAGCTTTATTAAAGATACTTTTCATAAACAATCATGGTATTTCAGGCAGGACATGGGCACACAATCTTTAACAGTATACAACAACTTTCAAACTCTCTTCTTGGATGGACTACCAAAAATCAGAAAGCCACTATAAAACCCAATGCAGTCATCATTTGAGGCTCTGAAGTAGGGAAAGTTTAGAGTGAGGGTTGACATTTCACATTTAGTGTGTTGTTTAACAACTTTTCACAAGCTGACCCTGACTTTCAGGAAATGAAAATGGCAGAATTATCAATCTGAAGATCCACAATCCAGAAAAAGAAATCAATTGCTCTTATGGGACACCATGTCAATGTTACTGGCAAGTCCAGATTGCCTGACACACTGGTAGCATCACTTTTGGGAATTGGATCCCAATAGGTCTCTAGACTTAAGGGAGTTAAGCCTATGCTGATGGCAGAGGAAAGGAGGACATAAAATGAACCGGGAGCTGTCCTGTACCACAAGGCCACTGTGTCAGCATCAGGGAATCCCTCCTCCTGGGAGCCAAGAGGAAGTTTCTCAAACCCAGCAAGGAAAGTGCCTTCCCCACATCAATCCAGCTTTGGAGACATTGTACTACTGACATACGCTCCTTTTCCCCAAAACAACAATGAAGTGTTCTGTGTGCTAACAACATAGCTTTAAAAAAAAAAGTAAAAAAAAATTCTGCATTTTTATAAAACTTGATAAAAAATAGTATTTCAAACTGTACAGTCACCAGAAGTACACAGTTATAAAAAATGCATACACTTCACTTGGCATCTCCAGTACCTTCAGCTTTCTGTGCCTGGTCTGTTTTAGCATCTCCATTTTCTGCAGAGTTATTCTCATCCTTACTGGCATCAGCTTTTCCCTTTTTCCCTTTGGGTACCTTCTCTCCCTTCTTTGCAGGGGCATTTTTAGGCTTAGGCTCTGGCTTTGGAGGAGCTAGTTTAGCAGACAACCTTGCAGATCTTCTCTGTGGTTCATCCTTCACCTTGGCTTTATCACCTTTAGCATCCCCTTCAGCCTTTCTCTTGGGCATGGTGGCAACGGCGCGGTAGGTCACAGGCACTAGACACAAGATGCGGACGGCCTGGGGGTTGTCCTCGCTTCTTCTTCACACTGCTCTCTCTTATCTCCTGAGGCAGTATCCTACAGAGCAACTCCTCACTCTCCCCTCCTTGCCCCTGACAGCCACTCTTCTCTGACTCTAGGAATTTCACTTTTAGGTACCTCATAAAACAAGAATCATTTAATATCTGCCTGTTAGTGGCTAGTCTATTTTATTTAGCATAATGTCTTTGAGGTTCATCTCTTGCTATAGTACATCAGAATTCATCCCTTTTTAAGACTGAATAATAAGGGGCTAGGGAGATACATGGCTCAGTGGAGTAAGCGCTTGCCTGATGAGCCTGGGTTCAATCCCCAGTTCTGACAAAAAAAAAAAGACTGAATAATAATCTCTTGTATATGTAGACCACATGTACAATATTTATCTCTTCATCTGCCATAGATATTTGGGTTGTGTCTGAAACTGTTCTTATCCAGGTGTGGTGGCACACTCTTGTAATCCCAGCACTCAGAAGGCTGAGACAAGAGGATTACTGCAAATTCAAGGCCAGCCTGAGCTACAAAGTGAGTTCAAGACCAATCTGAACCATAGCAAAACCCTCTTTCCAACAAGGCTGTTCTTA
>PVKA01028564.1:0-29247 GCA_004027165.1 Ctenomys sociabilis
GCTCCCATTCAAGGCAGTTTATCTTAAGATACTGTAAATGATACTAATTTTTTGTCCATTTGAACATATAAGTTGTGCTATAACAAATCATCCTGTCAGGTGTAACCACTGTCCATATAGTTGAACTTCTGGGATCAAGTATATTTAAATCAATCCCCATCTGGACTGACGGGGCACATCTAGCTTAACTGTGAAAAGACGCCTCACACAATCACCTTGCTGCTGATTTCACGGCCTGGGCGCTGCCTTCCCCCTCCCTGCCCCGCCTCCGCCACCTGGAGCCCTGGCCTGGGTGGCTGGCTGAGTCGATGTGAAGGCTTCAGGTTGCCCCCTTGGGACTGCTGTTGGGTGTGGGGGTGCTTTGCCTGCGCCCTGTGTTCTTTTTTTAAGTCTTAAGTGACACCCCCTTCCAAGCCATCTATCTGTCCCACTCTCCTCCACTCCCACCCTTGGCCGAAGCATAGATTGTAACCCTCCAACCCCCTCTGAAATTGGCCTTCGGTGAGGAATTCAGGGCTTTCCCCATCTCTCCCCCACCTTGATTGAGGGGTGCTGCTTTTCCTCTTCTCCCCTTTGTCACACTTCACCCCCAGCACTCTCCACACCCCTTCCTTCCTCTGGCCAGAAGCCATCAGGTAAGGTTGGAAAGTCTCTGACCTCCCTCCTTTAGCTTTGGAACCACAGTCATTCATTCTCCACCAGCCTGGGAAATGAGTACCGGGCCCTGGGATGCCACCTGCTGCCACCATCAGCCGATGTCTCAGCTCAAGTGTGATGAGGTGAACAGAGCAGCCGCTAGGGTCACACAGAGCTACCAGCACCCCAGGTCCCTGGTGACCAGACTAAGCGAGGCCATATGAAGACACTCGTAAGCATGCGAGCTCGGTCTGTATTGTTCCCACTTCCCCACCCACCTCACTTTGGAGCTGAAGAAGGTTTACATGGGCTTTCAGGCCTTCGTTCGGGTGCCCTTGCCTCCATTTGGGTCCGGTGCGCAGTCAGAACTGGAACAGAAGAACCCGGCCGGCATGGACTGGGGCTTTGGTGCTGCTGCTTTTCATACTCGGTGGGGACAAAGGAGCGGCTCGGCGTGCAGTGGATCCTGGGCCTGGCGGCCTGATGGCCTGACGGCCTGACGGCCTGGCCCCTGCTGCATCTTCCCACTCTGTTCAGGACCACTAAATGCTGAAATATGGATGCATACGAAATAAAGGCAATTCATGGTGTTCTGAAGGTTTTTTTTTTCCCTTTAGTATTTGTGTAAAACCATCTTTTGAAGCAGTTAACTATCGAGTCTGAAAAGCAAAAATGTTTCCATTAATCTTTTTCTGGGGAAAACCTTAGCTCGAAGGATTTAACATCCTCTATAAAGTTTCACTTAACAGTATTCCATAAGCAGCCTTTTTATTGTCAGACCATGCCTGATTTTAATATAATAAAAAGTGTGCATTAATATTTAACAAGCTGTGCCCTTCTTCCTCTCAGCATGTTAATTAGGGGAAGAATTTACTATTTGAGGTGCAGGGTCAGCCATTTACGGAAGAATATTTAGGATTTTCAGGCCCACAGGCAGAAACTCCTACACAAGCTTCTATGAGAGAACACCAGAGTCTATTGGCAAAATTCAGGGTACAGGCCAGTATTTGTGTGAAGTGTTTTGGTGCCCCCAGGGCTACCCATCTGTGTCCCGAGCCATTTTCAGATTTTGGGCTAGCTGGGACACATGCGGGTCCTGCCCCACCCGCTGGGGTACTGGGGTTACAGGCATGTGCCAGCATGGCAGTTTTTTATTTTTTATTTTTATTTTTTTGTCTTTTTGACCTGTCACCAGGTCAACTGCACTGACCATTTTTTCTCCATATAGAAATATAGGGTGGGAGGGCCCAAGGTGACCTGGATACAGAAAGTGCGCGTCACCCCCCAGCTGGTGAGCAAGAAAGCAGCCCTGTTGTCACCTCCAACGGCGTCCTTACCTTGGGGCAGCCCAGGTCCCTGTCACCCTGTTCAGATGTGCGGCAGCATGATTGGGGCAGACCTGCTGTCCTTGCTCTGCCCTGCCTTTGGATCCTTGTGTAGCCTCTTGCCCTTTCCCTCAGGAGAGGAAGGGGTTAGCCCTGTGTTCCTATTCCTGGTCCAGTTCAGATCTCCACAGGAAGTTCCAGGCTCAACCTCAGGGACCTGCCCTTCCTTCAGGAGGAAATGGAGAGTCAGATACTGGAAGCTTTGTCCTCCCCAGTGTAAAAGAAAGGATGCCAGGTAGACTGCAGGGCAGCCCTGTACTGTCACGGCTCCCTGAGGAGTGGCCTGGGTGGGGGGAGACCCTCCACACAGCCAACTCCTTGCTGCTGCTGTCCTTTCCCCAAGAAGGTGCCACAATGGGCGGGCATGAGCCAACCGTCAGGCCTAGAGACACAGCTCAGCAGTACCCATCCATCGTGGAGGCAGGGTTTTAGGTGCCAGACCTTGTGCAGGACAAAACAAGTACAGCATTGGGCCACAGCCAGCTCGCAAGCACTGCAGCCACTACACGTGGCACTCAGCAGCTGGCCAGTCCCCCAAAGGCTGCCGTGTCCTGTGACCTCCAGGAGCCCAAGGTCCGTGGGCCCTGTGGCTCTGCAGACCTCTACCTGGTGTGGCAGGCACGGAAAACCACTGTCATGAGCCATGTTGCATGGTAAGAAACCTCCCAGTTCCCACTGTGCAAAGGAATAGAAGAGTATCCATTTTTTGAAGGTAAGTTTGTCACTTGGGACAAGTAGCCACAGCCACACAAGCCAGGGTAAGATGTAACCACACCCAAATCCCTAGTAAGGTAGGTCTGCCCCTTACACTAAGACAAGTGTGAGTGGGAAACCCTGCTTCGGTTCTGTGTAGACTGGTGTATGTGAATCCCAGCACTAGGAGGCTGAGGCAGGAAGATCGAAAATTCAAGTCCACTTTGGGCCACTTAGGGACTTAGCAAGACATTGCTCTGAGTTTAAGGGGCAAAAATAAAAGGCCTTGTGCTGGGTGTGGTGTCAGACCCCTGTAATCCCAGACCCAGGAAGTTGAGACAGGAAGATAGCCACCAATTCAAGTCCAGCATGAACCAACTACATAGGGAGACCTTATATCAACACCAAAAATCCAGGCTCAGGATGTAGCTCAACGCAGGGGCCAGGAGCTGGTCCCCTTGCTGGAGACTCCTCCGTGGGCGTGCATGTGGGTGCCACCTTCTCTCCCAGCTCCTTTTCCCGGAGTGGGCCGAGAGCTCCCCCTTAGGGGATCCCCAAAGTGTGCTTTTGGTGCATGTGCACCTGGGCCTGTAGGGAGCGTCAAGCAGGGGGCCACTCGCTCCTTACAGAACACAGGCATTGAAGTTTCGACAAATTCAAGTCCCCAGTGCTGCTCGGGAGTAGAGCAGTGGCTGGTGTGATGAGGCTCTGGGTGTCGTTTCTAGTGCAGCAAAAATAAAAAACTAAATTTTCATTTTCAAGTTGCCAAACAGAGATCAAACAGGGCACTCTCTCCAATCCCCCGGGACCTGTTACACCTGCCCACCAAGGTGGACAGGGCTCCTCCTCCCCAGATCTCGGGCAGCGGGCGAGCGGTGAATACCCACACTCTGACGCTGCCACTTTGCACACAGTGGCAGGGCCGGTGACAGGTGGTGGACTCACCTTGCCATGGTGGCCCTGCGATACAGGCATGGTGGTACATTTGTGCAGGTCAGATCATGGGGACATTTTCAGTCCCACCCTTAAGCTAGAAAGGAGCTAGGTATGGCAGGCAGTGTGTGTCTGGGGCTCCAAATTATGAGGCTGAGGAAGAAGGATAGCAAGTGCCGGCTCAGTCTGCACAATAGCAATCGTCTCCAAATCGAGCATAAAAAGGAGCTGGGGGGGGGGGGGGATGGCTCAGTGGAATAAGCGCTTCCCTGGCAAGCGCAAGGGCCTGAGTTCAATCCCTGGTACCACCAAAAAAAAAAGGCCTCAGGCACACCTGTTCCTCCTGATCAGAGTCCTTTGGCAGTGTGGGTGAGGTAACAGAAGCCTCTTCACCTTCCAAGTCCAGTGGTCAGGCAGGCACACCTGTCATCCCAGGTACTCCAGAGGCTGAAGCCAGAAGATAGTGCAAGGCCATTTAGCAAGGAGAGCCGGGCATAGTGGTGCACAATCCAGCACTGGCGAGGCTGAGGCAGGGTCACTGGCAGTTCAAGGCCAGCCAGGGCTACACAGCAAGACTGTCTCAAAAACAAACAAAACTTCAAGGGTTAGAGGAGGTGTAGCTCAGCAGAGCACTATACAAATGCAGCAAGGACAAAGGTGCAGGTGGTTCCCAGCCCACCCGCTGCCTTCCCCTGCATCACAGCCTCTCCCTGGGCTTGGCTCCCCTCTACCCCTTCCTGCCCTCAGGCTGTGGAAGTCTCCTGAGGCTCTGTCCAAAGTCACCACCTGGCCCTGCTCTGTGCTTGTCACCATGTGCCAGTCCACAGCAAGCCTGCAGAAAGGGGCTTGTCCAGCTAATTCTCTGCTGAGAACCTGCCCCTGGAAACAGTGCTCAGCACTGGCTCCGAGCCTGTCCTGAGTCTCCCTTCAGATCACAGGCAGCCTGGACCTCCATGGCCCTTTCCTGCGCTCCCTGAGTGCTGGCTGGAAGCATGGTAGGGCACCCAAAGAGACGGTGTGGCCCTCCTGGCAAGATTCTGAGGGCCAGGACCCTCCAGCCTGCTGCCAGCCATCAACTGCTGAGTGTTGAGGGCTGGAAGCCGCGATGCAGCTCTGTACCTCGGAATTCCAAGCACCTCAGCAGGATCCAGAATGGTGCAGGCCAGAGACAGGCAGGGGCCCAGGCTTCCTGCCTTCAGCCACCTAGGGCACCTCGGCCCCTTGGCCTGGCAGGGGCTTCAACTTGGGGTCCCAGGGGAGATTCAGGGGCTCATCACAGGGCACCAGCGGCCAGGAGAAACCACAGCAGGTACAGCGATCAATATGAGTGATGCCACCCCCACCTCCTCCGGATGGGATACTGAGCACAGGTACTGCGCGCAGACAGGAGAGGGTGCTGCTGGGAAGCTTTCCCGGAGCAGCCAAGCCAAAGCCAGTTGTCCAGAGGCAAAGGCCATATAAGGCTCGGATGTGGCCAAAGATCACGTTGTGGTGGACGGGTGGCTGTTGATGGGAATTCTGGGGCTTATCCGACCGCAGTCTGATAACGGTATCTGCGGGCATTGTCAGCTCCCCACCCCTCTACAGCGTCAGCTGCAGTGGGCAGGGCCAGGCCCCATTGTGTTCGCTGTTGTGTCCTCGCATAGTCTGGCATACAGCAGGTGCTCAATAAACACTCGTGTGAGGGGTGGAAGGTCACGAACTCTACAGTGAGGTGCAAGCTTCTCCCCATCGCCTCATCACAGGCTCCAGGTTAGGGTCCTCCACCACCGACTGTGCGGCCCAGAGAAGGTTCCGCACCCTTTCTGTGTCCTTCGGTGCCCAATGCTCCCACTGCAGTCTTCCCAGGTGCCAGGAGGCTATGCTGTTCCTGCCCGGCAGCACGGAAGCGCGGAGCGAAGCCCTGGATCCCAGCAGAGGGCGCCCGCGCCCCGCGGACCAACGCTGGCACCGGGCCGCCAGCAGCTAGGCGGAGAAGGGGATAGGTGAGGACGGGGAGGCCGCGGGGCGGGGGTCGGACGGCGGCGAGAGGCAGGAGCGGGGCGCGCCAACTGCCCGGTACCTGCGCTTGGTCGAGGTTACCCCTCGAGACCGCCAAGCGCGGGATCCAGTGACAACCCACCCACCGTTCTTGTGGTGTAGGAAATGAAAGCTTTTGCTTTTCTATTTATTTATTTTTATTTATTTATTTATTTATTTATTTATTTATTTATTTATTTATTTATTTATTGTGCCAGGGGGATAGCTCAATGGCATAAGCGCCTGCCTGGCAAGCACAGGGTCCTGAGTTCAAATCTAGTACCAAGAAAAAACGGATCAGTAATTCGTTTATTGCTGTTTTGTGTTTTTTGGTTTGTTTGGTTTTTTTCTTTCTTTTTTTTGTTGTTTTTTTGTTTGTTTGTTTTTGGTCTGTTTGAGACAGGGTGTCACTATGCAGGCTAGTCTTGGACTCACTTTATAGCCCAGACCAGTCTCGAACTGAAATGATCCTCCTGCCTCAGCCTCCTGAATGCAGGGATTACAGGCATGCGCCACCACACCCAGCTCAATGAGCACTTACACAGTTTACTGTAAGCCAAGCCCTGAGATGCAGCCGCCAACAAAGGGCTAACACCCATCCTCTATGGGGCTTCCGGGAAGTAGCTTCGAGGCGCCAGGCGGCACCAGAAGGAACAGGGAGGAGGAGGCCATGTCCTGCAGAGCCTCCCAGAGGTGGTGACCCAAGGGTTAGTGTGAGCCTCAGGGCCCAAACCTGGCAGGGGCAGTTCAAGAAAAAGCCCCCACACAGTCACACTCACTTGTGGGCACTCCGAGAGTGATGGATAAACGCACTTGTGAGTGAGCCTGTGGCCTCCCCAGCATCAGCCAGGCAAACTATCCAGTGGCTCAGGGCCAGTGGCTCAGCCCAGGTAGTGAGTGGCGTCTCCCTCCCAGCAGGTGCGGGAGCCCTGGGGACATCTCCTCAGACCTGGTTCCCAATTCCAGTTCCTGATCATTCTGACCTAGTGATCCAGGCAACCGCACAGGCAGGCAGGCAGGCAGGGCCACCTCGCCCCCACGCTGCTCCCTCAGGCTCAGGCCCCCACTGTAGGTTCCTGGCATGCAGCTCTTTTTCCTCTCAGATAACGCGGGCCAGAAGGCTGGGCTGGCCCACTCCGGCCATGCTGCCCTCGCTGCCTCCCTGACCCTTTGCTTTGCCAACTTCACACTCTGGTTGGAGGTTGCAGCCCAGAGCCAGCGCCCGACCCCTCTTCACCTGTGGCAGGTTCTGAGATTCTGGCTGGGGCATCCACAGGGCTCTGCGTACCACAGTGCCACAGTGATTCCAAATTACAGAGCCTCCTGACAGCCCTGGGGCCACCCGAGGCCCATGCTTCCAGACCATCAGTCTGCAGAGGCTCATGGGCAGGGTGCACATGGCAGGGAACAGCAGGCAGAAACCCTGTCCTTGGGAGGGGACATTCTGCTGTGCTGTTGGGCCCCGGAGAGGTAGGGAGAGACAATAAATGAAAATGGAGATCTAGGCATGCTGGTGCACACCTGTAATCCCAGCACTGAGAGGCTGAGGCAGGAGCATCAGTACAAGGCAAGCCCAGCTTGAACTACACAGGGAGGCTGTCCAAACCAAAAAGTACAGGCTGGGGAGATAGCTCAGTGGTCTAAGCACCTTCCTGGCAAGCACAAGGACCTGGGTTTGATCCCTGTTACAGGATGCCATGTTGGCCCCGTGCCAACTTGGCCACTGAAGCCAGATGTGGTGGCTCACACCTAGAATCCCAGTGCTGGGGAGGCTGAGACAGGAGGATCACTACGAGTCCATTCTGTATAGCAAGACCCTGTACCAAATAAAATATTTTTAAAAAACAATAAAATAAAAAATCAAACAAAAAGTAGAGGTAGAAGAATGAGTAGTAATGAATACTGTCCAAAAGGAAAATAACACAGGAAGGGGACTGGGCTGACAGAGGGCGCTGGAATGCCGCCGGAGACTGAAGCAGCTGCAGGAGACATCGTGGAAAGGGCCTGAAGCAGAGAAGGGGTTGCCATGCGGATGTGGGGGGGGGAGCAGCCTGTACAGAGGCCCTCAGGCAGGCCTGCGCTGGGCTTGAGACACTGTGGGCGGCCAGGGTGCAGGGCTAGGGAGGAGCTGGGGACCGGGGGCTGCAGCAGACCCCAGTGGACAGTTCCCCAGAGCAGAACTCTCGCTCCCTCTGAGTCCTCACAGGGCGCCCGCACTGGTGGGTGGCTCTCGGGGAGCAGAGGACCCGGACCCCAGGTGGGAGCTGGAGACCATGGAAGCAGGCAGGGAGCCGAGTAGAGCCTGCAGATCCCCAGAGGCGGGGACCAGGAGTGGCCAACCCAGAGTGCCTGGGCTCCAGAGAGGCCCTCCTCCCCATCTGTCTGTCCCCCACCTGACAGTGCGGCAGGAAGGAAAACAGGCTCCTTTGTTCGCTCCAAAGTGAGGCCCCTCCTGCAGGTACAGCCCACCAGGGCCCAGGCCACGACAGGGCCAGTCACCCTGCACAGGAGGAAATTAAACCTAGAGAGGCTGAACAACTTGCCCAAGACCACACAGCACTGGGCTGCAGAGCAGAATTCTGCATGTGACCTGAAGCCCACCCACCACCATGTGAGCCCAGCTGAGGCCAGTTTGGCCTTTGGCTTGGCCCCAGTGTTACAGATCAGGACACCAGGGTGCAGAGAGGTGAAGAATGGGCTCAGGGTGGCCCAGCAGAGCTGGCCAGAGCCCCCAGTGCCCAGCCCCCAGTCCCCACCGCTGTCTGGAGAAGATCTAGAGCTCTCCTTCTGGCTGGGCCTGGGGTGGATGTGGATGAAGGGGGAGTGAGGGTCACAGCTCCCCAACCCTTCCCTGTCCAGTGACTCCCAGAGCAACCCCAGCCTGGAAGACAGGACTTGGCCACAACCACTGTACAGAAGAGGACACCTCAGCCCCTGTCCATTCTTCCAGGGACACTGGGAGACCCCAAGCAAGCTGCTGGCCTCTGTCACCTCAGCCTGACCCTAACACTGCACCAAGCACTGCTCTTCCCAGGGAACCATTGACGTGGGACCCTACACTTGGGAGAGCAGGGACCCCAGGGGGCACCAAGCACAGGCCAGCAGAGCCACAGGACACCAGTGCTCATGGAGACCTCTGTCCCCCAAGCCAGCCCCAGCCCACCATGCCTTCCTAGCCTGAGCTCACGGATCCCTGGCGCAGCCTCAGGTCTGCTGCCAGGAGGGAGGCCCGAGGAGGGCCGGAGGGCCGCCACGCAGGATTATCTGCTGTCATCAGGGCAGCTGCTATGCTGCCCTGGGGGTGGGGGTGGCTGGTGACAGTGCAAGGTCCTTGAGTCTAGGGGACCAGCTGTGACTGCATGTGTGGGTCGGACATGGGCCTGAGGGTTCCCACCCAAGCCCAGGACTCACCACCTGTCCCCATCTGTGACACAGGGATGAAGGCTGCTGGGCGTGGCTTGCCTGTGCCACCAGGGGCTTCCCTCCACGCTCAGCCCAGGGAGACCTCATGATAGGAGCCAGAGTGGGGACAGGTGCTGCCCAAGGCCGGGCCTCCTCAGACACCCACCTACCATCACCTGTCTCCCTCACCCCAGGGAGGTGCAATTGGGTGAAACATTGTGTCAACTTGAACCACTAGAAGCTTAACTCAGCAAGGGGCTGGGGTCCTAGCTTTGTAAACATCCTGAGCTGAGTTAGAGCAGGACAGGGAGGTGCCAGGAGCCCGCACTCTCCTGAGGGATGGGAGGCTGCCTACAGTTGTCGGGAGGAGGGAGGCGCCTCCCCTTCTCTTGTTCTTGTTGCTTTTCTGCACCCTTGAACTATTGCCCCTGTGCGGCCACCCTGCCTGGGAGTCAGCTGATTATGGACAGAAACCTCCACACACTGAGCTATATAACCCTTTCCTTCCTTAGCCTGGGAAGTCGGGGTGTTTTGTACCAAGAAGTGGAGAAGAGTAACCACGACAGGTGGGGGTGCTGCAGGAAAACAGGAAGCCTGCGCACCCTCTCACCTGTGCAGAAGTGTCCAGAAAGCACCAGGGACAGACGGTGGGAAGCACAGGGTTCCAGTCCCGCCCTACTGCCTCGTCTCTGCCCTGGGACACTCAAGGACATCCTCAGTGTCACAGCACTGGGGCTGCTTCTGGCCAAGGCTGCTGCTCAGCCAACCTACCTGGCAAAGAGTGGCCAGGCCCTGGACTCCTGTCCCCTGCCTCTCACCTGCTGTGTGCCCCCACTAGCTCCAACCCTCTCTGGTCCTTGGATTCTGCGACTGCAACCCTGGTGAAGGGCCAGGGAATGGCCCACAAGAGAGAAAGTCATGGCTGTGATATCAGGAAATGTCACGGAACAGAGCTGGAGCAGCACCAGCACAGACCAGAGAGGCTGGGCCGGGGTCACCTTTACCACAGCCCAGTGATCCAAATGTGTAATTTACCCTATTTGGCACAGAGATGTCAGGCAGCTTGCCTGATGTCACACAGCAAGCCTAGTGGCAGAATGGGAAGGGACCCTGATTTCCAGGCCCAAGTTCTTCCCCTCCCTTCTCACCAGGGATAGGCTCTTAAGTTGAATCTTCACCATTTGTCTTCTCAAAAACTTGGGAAATTTTCCCCTAGAAGTCTTTGTTGGGATCTAGATTGTTGCTAAAATGACAGGCCACATCGACACCACCACCCTCCTGCCTGCCCTGGATACCGTGCCAGGGGCCCCCGTTTAGGGTAGGTTCCCCAGAGAGGGGCAGAGACAGCCAGAATTTCATGTCCCTCTTGCCTTGAGCCGACTTCAAAACCTTCCCCATCTGAGCTGGGCTTTGATTCCAGTCAAAGCCCATGACTTTTATGAGCATGAAATCTAAGCCTGTGTTCCTCCGAGGGTGTTGAGCTTGGGGATGAGGTGGAGGATCAAAGCATTGAGATGTTCTGAGCAGGACAGGTCCAGTGGATTCATAGTGCTGTCTGTCTGTCTGTCTGTCTGGGTCTGAATCTCTGTCACTGTCTATATCTGTCTTTCTGTCCTCTGTTTCTGTCTCTCTGTGTCTCTGTCTCTGTGTCTCTGTCTGTCTGTCTGTCTGTCTGTCTGTCTGTCTGTCTGTCTGTCTGTCTCTCTCTCTCTCTCTCTCTCTCTCTCTCTGTGGGGTCCTTCTGTCTCTGAGAAAGTGTCTCACTAGGGCTGACCTCAAAGTGGAGCACCTCCTGCCTCGGCCTCCCGAGTGCTGGGGCTGGGGCTGCGGGCATGCACTACCCAGCTCTTACCTCTCTTAGCGTGCTGTGCGCTGGGTGCTCTCCCAGCCCATGTTGCTGCCCACCAGCAACAGCTGCTGCAGTCAGGTGACCTTCCCTCCAGAAGGGGAAACTGAGGCTTGGCAAGAAACAACACTCAGCGCAGAGCCAGGATCTTGTTTCTTCCAAGCCCTGGGGCTCCCAACCTCAGAAGCTGTAGCCAGAGAGACAGGGCCGACAGGCGTGGAACTTCCTCCCGCTGCCTCGCTCAGGGCTCCTCCTGCAGGTGCCAAGTCAGAGTCACACAGGCAACTCCAAGGATGTGAGCCCCGGGCTGCAGCTGCTGTGGGAGGCTTCAGGTGGAAGAGAACCGGGTGGGGAGTGGGCTTCCAGGGCCACACTGGGTGCAAAACCAGCCCCGGCCCACCTCGGCCGGGCTGGGCTGTAGCAGTGCCGCACCTCCACCCAGTGGCCCTGCTACGCTGAGTCTGGCTCACACCTTGCGGGAGCCCGCAGTGCAGAGCCAGTCCTGCTAGGGGTGACCCTGACCCTGTAACTGCGGGGAGGTAGAGACAGGAGGATCACTGCAAGCTCAAGGACACCCTGAGGGACATAGTGAGTTGAAGGCCAGCCTGAATTAGAACAAGACCCTGTCTCAAAAACCTAAAACAGGGCCAGGGATATAGCTCAGGGGCACGTACCTGCCTGGCAAGTGTGAGGTTCTGAGTTCAATTTCCAGTATCCAAAAAAAAGAAAAAAAACCTAACACACACACACACACACACACACACACACACACACACACTCACTCACTCACAAAGAAATATATCCTGTTGAGCTGAGTTCTGAGACCGAAAATCTGCCACTGAGGAGCCCTGGTAGGGCTGCTTTCCCGAAGCTCCCTTCCTCCCTGGAGGCACCTGATGTCACCCACCGGCAGCGCCAGCCCTCTCGTCACCACAGTGTGTCCACACACAGCCTTGTCCCTGCGCCCCCAGCCCTCCCTTCGCCTTCTAGAACCTCATCTCAGCGCGTCACAGTCTTTTCTAGGATCTTTGCCTCATGGCTGCCTCTGCCTGCCTTTGGACCGTCCCTGGCACAGAGGGATCTGCCAACTCCTCAGCCGCGCAGATGCTTGTCTGAGGAGCGCCCCGAGTGTGTCGGGCGGCACCCAGCCTGGGTCCTCGGCACCTCCCTGAGGAGCATGGACTGTCTCAAGCCACCACAGGGCCCTGGGTGGAATCTGCTCAGCCGCATAGGACACCCCTGGCTCTGGCCAGCCGTGGGGCTGAAGCCAGAGGGAGGTGGGGGACCAGCGGGAGTGACTTCCTGTCCACCCAGAGAGGACATGGTAGCCGCTTCCGCTGGGGCTCCAGCTCCCCGCAGAGCTCACAGAGGTGCTCAGAGTGAGAGGAGGCAGATGAGGCCGAGCCTGCAGGCCCTGCATGTCAGCTGTGTGACCTTCGCGGGGCGTCAGGTGTGGCTGGGAGGTGGGAGAGTCCAGGGGTGAGAGCCATTCTGGAGCAGAAAGTCTGATTGGGCTGTGCAGGTGGGGGACACAGAGGACACTGCTCAGCTTGCCCTGGGACCCGGAGGTGGGTCTCTGGCTGGCCCCTGGCAGTGGCAGGAGAGGTGTGCGCAGGTTTGGAGGAAATGCGGCTTTTTCACTTGGCAATTTCTTTTGTTTTCTGAAGTCTCTGAGTGAGGCCAGCCTGGATTACAGAGAGAGTTCCAGGCCAGCGAGAATTACATAGAGAGGCCCTGTCTCAAAAACAACAAGGGGGCTGGGGAGATGGCTCAGTGGAATAAGCACTTCCCTGGCAAGTTCAAGGACTTGAGTTCAATCCCCAGTTCCGCAAAACAACAACAACAACAACAACAACAACAAAAGTAGTCAGAAAGAGGTAGAAGGGGGACAGGGCTTTTGGCTGGTGGTAGAGGGGAGGGGGCTCCGGGAGAGCCCTAGTCCTGGGGCAAGATGGGCAGGCACAGAGGGGAAACCAGCACAACTCTAGAGGGGGGGGGCACATGCATGTGGTCCCAGCACTCTGAGAGGCTGAGACAGGAGGAAACAAATTCATGCCCAGCCTGGGCAACTTAGCAAGACCCACAAGACTTTAAAGAAAAAGGGCTGGGGATGTAATTCAACAGACCTGGCAAGCACAAGGTCCCTAGTTCAATCCCTAGTACCAAAAAAAAAAAAAAAAAAAAAAAAAACACCTAGTTTGGTTTCAACTGCTAAAAATAGAAAGAAAGAAAGAAAGAAAGAAAGAAAGAAAGAAAGAAAGAAAGAAAGAAAGAAAGAAGAAAAGAACCTTCAAACAGCTACAGGTATGACTCTAACACACTTTCTGAGCTTGATGCAGGCCCTGGGCTGGGTCTCCAGGACCACCACCACTGAAATAAATCTGCCTGCATCCTCAAAGACACAAGATCTCCACCTCAGAGTGGCCAGCCACCAGCCACTACTTAGGTACTTAGATGTCACTGGCATCTGGAAACCAAGGTACAGGGGACTCCCATGGTGGAGTATTAGACAGTTGTGGAAAGTGAGGCTTCAGAGAGGCCTGGGGTGTGTTGTTAAGAGAAAAGAGCTGGGCAGAGTGCACACATACATGCATGTGTGTGTGTGTGTGTGTGTGTGTGTGTGTGTGTGTATGTGTGTGTGTGTGTGTTGATACCATTTGTAAAAACAAAACAAAATGGAAAAGAGAAGTTGTGTGTGTTTGCTTGTAGGTTCTCAGACTACCTCTAGAAAGTACTAGAAGCCATCACCAGCAGGAGCAGGGCTCAGTTTGGGAGCAGGGGTCAGGTTATTCACTCCTGTGTGTGTGGCCCCAGCTAGTTCAAGTAAACCCAGCTACTCAGGAGGCAGAGGCAGGAGGGTCACACAAGTTCAAGGCCAATAACTTAAAAGAGACCCTGTCTCAAAATAAAATAAAATAAAATAAGTCAAGTCAAATCAATCCAATCTACCATGGGTGCAGTTCAGGGGTTGAATGCTGGCACAGTATGGGCAAGCTCCTGGCTTTAATCCCCAACACCAGCAATACAGAGGGAAAATAATGTTTTGGCTAGGATGGGGACTAGGAACGCTACTGAGACTCCCGCGCTCGAAGGAGCCACCATGCTGCCCTGGGCTCCCCTCTGGTGGCTCACACAGCGCCCTAAATTGCACACCCCCAGCTAAGAGGTGGTCCCTGCCCCTGGGTGTAGCGTGAAGGGCGTTCCCTCGTGCGACCACCTCTCTGGCTGCTGGCCCTTTGGTTTTCCTGGCAGAGCTGCTGCCTTGGGCAGGCTACAGGAGTGTCGCAGGCCCCGCGTTCGCCTGGCTTCTGCAGGCCTGGCCGGGGCTCAGAGCCAGCAGCAGGCTGGAGCCAGGCGGCCTCCGGGGCCTCCCGCAGCCGCTTTTGATAAAGCCCCTCTGTGCGCGGGGGTGGGGGCCCGGCCGGCTGGAGCCAGCGCACATCTGGAGCCCAGCACAGGCCCGGGGCAGCCGGCGGCTGACAGCGGCGCCACCCTGAGCCACACGCCCGGCCCTGGGTAAACATGCCCGCGCCCACCCAGCGGCTCACCTTTCGCCCACAAGGCTGCCTTTCTTCTCGGACCCGGGCCTAGGCCACTGTGGACATTCCTCCCAGGCACAGGGCAGAACAGGACGCTGACCTCAAGGCGGGACCGAAATCTGAATCCAGGCAGTGGTGGAAGTGGATGGGGACTCAGAAAAGCACCTACTGTGTGCTAGGCACCAGCATGATCCAGGCTGGGAGGGACCATGTGGTTAAGGATGTATGCTGAGGAGCTAGAAGCTTTAATTCGAATTGTAGCCTCAGCTGTGTGACCTCAGGCAAGTCACTCAACTTCTCTGAGCCTTTCGTAAAATAGAGAAGCACGGTGGGAGATTCCAGGAACACAGTGACTCATCCTGTGTGCTCTGCATCCTCACCCATCAGGACGGGCACCAGGGACCTCCCTCACCCTGCCTCCTCATCTGCATAGGGTGCAATAGCATCAGTAGCCAGGCCAGGCAGATATGGAAGGGCTGTGGGGAGTTCAAGGCCAGCCTGGGCTGCATGACAAGAACCTGCCTCGACACACTGTCAGGTACTAGTCATGTCAGGTGTCAGGGACACTCCAGGAGAATGAGCACAGGGAGGGCACAGTGCCTGGCACAGAGCAAGAGACTAATGACAGGAAGCCAGGGCAGCTTCCTGGGGGAGGCCGTGCACGGGCAGCTGGGCGCAGAAGCCGGGGGGAGGGGCACGGGCAAGCACGGTACAAGCTCTCAGTGGGGCCGCAGCTCGACCTTCCAGCAATCCTATGTCTGTACTCTCAACATCCCCATTTCACAGAGATGCAAACTGAGGCCCAGAGAGCAGAAAGAATGTATTGGCTCAGAGCCAGAGTCAGACCCCAATGTGGCTCGGCGATGCCTCCCTGCCCTGCCTCTTCTCCACTGGGCCGCACTGCTCCGCTGGATGCGCGAGTCTACAGCTGCCCATAGCAAGCGCCAACCCCCCCGGAGCCCTCCTGACCCCACTCCTCCACCCACTGGCCCTTCTGGCCCTTCGTTGGCCTCCTCTGAGCAGTGGGCTCGGCCCTGCAGCCCCTTCCAGCCCCGGGCCCCCGACCCAGGCAAAGCGTGTGCGAGGCAGCCGCCGGCTGGCGGCCAGGGGGTCCTCCACCTGCTGCCGCCCCCAGCCCCTCTTGAACCTGCTCGCCAGGCTGGAGCCAGCCGCCATCTGGAGCGACGGGCTGGTTAAGGAGCCAGGCGGCGGCGGCCCTGGCCCTGACCCGGCCAATCTGGAAGCGATTAACAGCCGGGCTGCGGGGCATCTGGAGTTCTCATCAGCGGGCCAGGATGCCCCCACCCTGCTACCCACACCCAGGCCTGCCCCATCCCCTGCAGCTGGGGGGTCCCTACAGCCCCCCCTGCAGGCCTGCAGCTCAGACCTGCTCCAAGGCCAGAGCTGGGAGCAGCAGGCAGCAGCAGCACAGCGGTGACAAGACGGGCCACACACAGGCCAAGACTCCAGCCTGGGCTGGTGCAGCTGAGGGCTTTGCCTGGGACAGGGGACCTCTGGCAAATATGGCACATGGAGTAGGTGGGAGACGGAGGATGCAGGGTCCCAGTCCAGCCAGGCAGAGCCCCTGCAGCCAGCACTGTGCGTCTCCCTCCAGGCACACACAGAGCGCTGTCTGAGCGACCCTCACCCTCACCAGCCCCTGCCCCTTTCCTGAAGGTTTATCTGCTCCAAGAGCGACAATATGGGAACCCCACACCATCTGAGGGCTCTCCGCGGGGCCCACCCTGGTGAGGCGGTGCCATCCGGAGGCGTGGTCACCATGGCTGCCACCGTTTGGCAGAAGTGAGGGCAGGGCAATGAAGCGGGCCCCTGTGCAGTTGCAGCCACCTAGGGGCTCCCCAGGGGCCTGCAGGTGGAGCAGGGGAAGCCTCCTGACCATTGCTGGCTCGCTTCCCGCTGGGGCTGGCGGGAAGCGGTCGCCCGAGGTGGGGGAGCTCCATTCCCAGAAGGGGTCTGGTCAGTCACAGTGGCCTGGGGCCAGGGCCAAGGCCCCAGCTGTCCTTCGTGGGGAGGTTCTGCTCACCAGGTCCCTGCCTGCTATCACATCCTGGGCCTGTTTCCAAGAAACTGGGGTGGCCCGGCAGGTTGGGGTGGGTGGCTCCCTCACCCCCACACCCACCCATTCTCCACCGGGTGGACAGTCTCCCACCTCCACCGCCCTCCTTCCAGGCCACACTCCAGCTACAGCCAGCGCAAACTCTGTAACACCTAAGTGCGAGCTATGCGTGGTGCCTGTGCTTGGAATCTCAACTACTCAGGAGGCTGAGGCAGGAAGACCACAAGCTTGAAGCTGGTCTGGACAATTTAGTGAGTCTCGATAAGCTGAAAGGGATGGGATGCAGCTCATTGGCAGAGCGGTTGCCTGCTGTGCACAAGGGCCTGGGTTCAATCCCAGTGGCATAGAAAGAAAGAGGAGAGGAGAGGGGAGGGGAGGGGTGAGGAAAAGCTTCATTCCTGACACAGCTGAGGCCTGCCTGCCCACTCTGGGTGTCCAGCGAGGATGGCGACAGTGCCAGGCCCTGGTGCACGTGCTTTCCATGGGTGCTGCACCTAAACTTCAGCAGACCTCCAAGGAGAGGCGCTGCTTCCCCATTTCACAGGTGAGGAAAGTGAGGCTCAGAGTTGCCGTGTAACTTGGCCAGGAATACAGCAGCATACATCCAGAGACACCAGGAAGTCACACATGGCCACAGACTCCAGACGAAGGATGACGTCAGCCTGTGAGGGAGGCGGCCACACAGGGGTCCAGGAGGAGGCTTGGGTCTCCAAGGACCTTCTTTGGAGGTGAGGACAGAGAGACCAAGTACCATTCCGGACCCTTTTCTGAGCCAAAAGTCTTGACAGCGAGTGGCCGGGTGGCCACATCACCAGGGCCTAATGATGACCATGGGCTAGGCTCTGGCCAGCCCTGTGGCCTGGCCACGGAGGGAGAAGCTTCCCACCAGCCCCCCACCCCCACCCTGTGACGCGGCTGTGGTAGCCTTTGGCAGCCTGGGCTCCCCACAATTACGACACTGCTGTGGCTCTGCCAGCTGGATGGGGCGGCCCTGCCTCTGCCTTCAGAACCCCTGCAGCTGGTCCAGGTGCTCCCTACATCCTGCCCGCCTCCTAGACACTGAGTGACACGGAGTGCTGCTTCTCCCAAACTCCGGCTCCCCAGGCAGGTGCAGCTGGTGCTCAATAAGCACAGTAGGTGCAGAGTGAGAGAAAGGGAAACTTGAACAAATGAATTACAATTATGTCTTTATTTTTTATTTTGAGACAAGAATTCCACTTAGTCCCTAAATTGCCCAGGCTGGGCCCACCCTTGCCGCCTTCTGGCCTCAGTCTCCTGGAGTGCTGGGATGGCAGGCACGCAGCCTCTCTCTCTCCACTTCCTGAAGTTATTTGTTCGTCTCTCCTTTTCCACAGAAAGCAAAGCACCTACTATGAGCCTGGCACAGAGGCAGGGGGGACTCGGCAGTGGACAGCGGGACCGAAGCCCTGTGCGGTGGAGGTGGCTGCAGCAGGTGAGGACGCAGCTGGGAGGCGGGGAGAGGCCAGGCCCTGTCGCCAGGCAGTAGGCGTCTTCTCCGGAGGGGACCCGGCAGCCACCAAGGTGCAGCTCCTGCCCCCAGGTCTCCAGGGACAGGGACCTTCCCAGTGAGCAAGAAACCTGTTGTTATGAAAGAGGAAACCCCGGGGGCCTCCCAGCCAGGAAGGTTCCAAAGGAAGTGACGCTGGCCAAGCCCACCTGGAGCGGATCCCCTGGCCATGGAGATCTCGGAGGAAGAGTGTTCCCAGAAAGGGCATGGCCGGGGCACAGGCAGGAAGGCTGTCACTGACCTCGGAAGCTGGTGACGTGTCCAGGCGCCCTCTCACCCTGCCTGCTTCCCATGGGAAGGGACGTGGGCGCTCTCCAGCCCACACTGGCAGGTATCCTGGAAGGTGGTGTCATCGTTTCCTTATTTGTGAGGAGGGACCACGCTGACCCACCCCAGGGACCCAGAAATGCCTCTGCTTGCTGCTCTGCCCTGAGCCCCAGATCACCCTCTCTTGGGGCTGGGGTGACACAGACAGCCCAGCTCCAGCTTGGGGGCACGGGCTGCTTATGGGCTTGGAAGGAAGTGACAGTGGGCCTCCTTTCCAGCAGCAGGAAACTAGGGCACATCGCCAGCAACGAGAGGAAAACACACCAGGCGTGCCTGCTTGTATTCCCAGCACTCAAGAGACTGAGGCAAGAGGGTCACTGTGAGCTGGAGGCCAGCCTGGGCTACACGGTGAGATCCTGTCAGAGAGACAGAGAGGGAAGCTGCCCCTCACTGGCCTGGCATGTGCAGGGCCCAAGCTCAACGCCAGCACTGCAAGGCTGTGTTCTCACCACGAGCCCCACCCTGCTAGGGCCTAGGGTCTCTGTGAAATGACAGGTGAAGTTGGTATGAGGACGGTAACCCCTCCCTCAGGGCTCCAGATGCTCGGGGCACCTTCTCTTCCATCCTCAGAACCAGCCTGGCTTCTCGGGCAGCGTGTGCACTCCTCTCGTAATGAGCTCCTGTGACAGAGGGCGGAAACTGAGGAACAGAGAAGGGGACTGCTGGTGCCGGATCACAGCCTGGGGCCTCCTGAGGGTCCACAGCGAAGGCTGACCACTGAGCAGGGACCCTACGGGTGTATGGGACGGGGACAGGAGCAAGGACGGCGAAGAATCGGGGGCACAGCGGGGCTGCGACTGCCACGGGTATGCAGAGATCGCCACCTCCCCACCGCCCCGCCAGCCCCCAAGGGGGAGTCAGGCGCACGGGGCCGGCCCAATAAAACAGGACTCTGGGGGGGGGAGGTCCCCACCCCAAGGTCGTGGGAGACCGCTGCTGTCTTGGGCCTTGGGCCTGCCTGACCTGAGGCAGGACGCCCCCCTCTGGACTCCACTGCCCCTCAGAAGCACAGATTTCTCTTCTGTAAAATGACCAACAGGCCAGGCAGATAGGTCAGCGGCTGAAGCACCTGCCTGGCAAGTGCAAGGTCCTGGGTTTGATCCCTGGTACTAAAAAAATAATAATAAAGGGAGCAAACTGAGCCACAGAGCACGCCTGCCGAGCCACGCCTGCCCCAGCAGGGGCAGCTGGGAGGGACCGCTTTGGGACAGCCACTGGGCCCAGGCCTTTATTATCTCCCGTGCCTCAGTCTCCCTCTCTGGCTGCATTGGAATGACCACCTGCGGGCATCGGCTGACAGTGACAGGAGGTGTAGATGCAGGGAAGGCGTGGAGAGGGCGGCCTTTGGTTCTGGTTCGGGGAAAATGGCGGGCCAGGCAGGGTTGGGGGCAGGACTGACCCTACCTCTTCAGGGCTTGCTGAAGAGGGCCCACCTGGGGCCAGGATGGGACAGGGACATGGGGCTGGGAGGGTGCTGGTGGCTCTGTGTGCTCCTCTTGATCCCTCAGGCAGAGCTCTGCCTGCCAGGCTTGCTGTGTGTGGGCCTCATGCCTCCCCAGCTGGAGCCCAAAGCCCTTGCAAGCGGTGCAGCCTGAAAGATCAGAGAGGCATAGCAACTTGCCTAAAGTCACACAGCAGTATGGCCGGCACTGGAGTGGGAAGGCCCAGGTGGGAATGGAAAGGGAGCCCCTTGTCAGGTGCATGGTAGGGGCCCTGCAGGTGGCAAATTTTGATGGGCTTGTATGTTTGGGCCAGGCCATGCTCTGGTGCTGTGTACTGACTGGCCCAGAGTCCAGTAAACTGGGACTGTGCTGCTAGTGCTCAAGACCGTCTCCTGTTTCCCACTCAGCTTCCTTGTCTGCACTATGGAGACCACGAGTGCCCTCCAGAGCCCCTCAGGAGAGTCCCTGCCCCGTGCCCATGGGGTTGGGTGCCTGGCTGCTTGCCCTCACCAATTGCTCCAACACCCAGACAGTGCCCAGCACACAGTAGGTGCTCGTGCTGCCTCAGCAGCTGCCCATTATTGCAAGGCCGAGGCACTCCTGCCTCAGCTGCCTGACATCTCAGGCAGGGTGGCCTCTGTCCCAGCTCAGCCTTGATTTCCTCTTCATAAAGGGCCTGGCAAATTGCACCGGCTTCTGAGTCAGAGCTGCCGGGACCTCCTCACGCCCTCTACAAATCCCTACTAAGCATCTACTGTCTGGGAGCCTGGGATTGGCTGCAAAGAAAGCAGAACAAGCCTTGTGTGTGGCGGGATTTACCATGAGCCTGTGTCCGAGGGATGCATGTTGGCCTGGTCAGCTCTGGGGGCTTCTGCAGGCTTGGGTTTTTGGACAAGGAAAACCCGGATGAGGGGCTGGGAGCAGATCTGTGTGCATCTGGGAGGGGCGGGGAAGCCCCAGGGGAATAAGGAATGGGGAAATGGGGTGAATGATGGGTCTCCAAATCCTCCCCAGGTGGGCAGCAGCTGAGGGCACAGGTGTGGAGAGCCGCTTGGACCCAGCTCGAAGGCCCCAGAGTTCCAGGGAAAGTGGCCTCAGCTGACCTCAGGCAAAGCCCCGACTCACTCAGACTTCTTCCCCACCTGCAAAGGGCACAGCCCGGGGCTTCTCCCAGGCCTGCTCTTAGCCTGACTACACTGTCATTAAATCTTAAATGGTTAATAAGCAGTGAGTGTGCCAGGCACAGCCTGGGGCTGCTCTGGAGCTTCCTTCCTCCCCATTCTCTTAAGCTAGGGACTGAGACTTAGACAGGGAGGGACGGTGGGGCCACACCCAGGGCCAGGTCTTTCACCGAAGGGAAACTGGGACCCCAGTTCCCGCCTGCTACCCAAGCTGAGATCTTGCAGGAGGTATGGCCTGAAGCGGGCATCCAAGGTGTCACCTTGCAAGACAGGTGGGGAAACTGAGGCCTGGGCAGGCTCAGGGACCTGCCCTTGTGGCCCAAGACCCCAAAGGCAGTCCCTGTTGAGAGGATTCCCCACCCCCACCCTGGCTCTACAGGAAGCAGCCAGGGCTGGGCCAGGCCTTCCGCTTTGATCACTTTACGAGCTGCTGCTGTTTATGGCGAGCTTGGCCCCCACTCCTGCCACGCGGGACTGCGTCTTGTCACTGGCACTCAGGGTATTAGTGGTCCCTGGAGGGTCTGCCCCATCCTGTCCCTGTCCCATCCATCCCTCCAGGCTGGCCACCCTCAGGCCAGACCCCTGGGGTGGGTGGAGCCTGGCCTGGCCTCCAAAAGCAAACAGGAGCTCACCCCCACCCAGGGCCTTTGCCCTTGCAGGGGGAGCCGCCCCCCTCCCTGCCCTTCCTGCGACCCTCAGCCCCTGCTCCCACCAGAGCCCCTTGTCACCCTCTGGGGCACCCGTGTGTCTGCACTGAGCTGTTCATTCCCTTGAAAGCCTAAAGCCTGCCCTCCCTACCCTGCCGGCCCTAATTCCTTAGCACCACATCACCGGTCTGGGATTCCCCCACTTTCCTGCTCCCCAGCCCCCACCCTCTTCCGAGTGGAGTTCAGCCCTCTCTGCAGAGTGGGATGCAGAGGTGACCGCCCTGGCTCACACAGAGCTGGCTCCAGTCAGGCTGGTCTGGGACTGGGGCACAGGGGCTTCAGGAGCTAAGGCTAAGGGTCCCAGAGACAGGAGATTCCCCACCACCCACAGCACCACAGCGGACAGCCAGGCGCAGCAGATGGGAAGGTGCAGCTTGGGCGCACAGTCCTGCACCTACCGCTGGGGCCGCCCTGGTGGGAGCCGCTGTAGTCTTCCTTCTACCTGACGCACTAGAGTACAGGATCAGAGAGGGCAGGGAGGGCACTTGCTGAAGGTCACACAGCAAGCAGAGTTCAAACCCCTGTTTGTGTTTTTCCTGCTCCTCCACCTTGGGGAGTCAGATAACTTCAGCCTCCACAGAAATGGGCTCTGTCCTGCTCGAGACCTCTCTGGCCAGGGTTCATGGTTTTGGTCTCTCCAAGGCCCTGCCCAGCCCACAGCCCAAGCCTATGAGCAGAGACCTGTGCAGCCCCAGTGAGAAGCTGAGCCTGGCTCTGGCCTGGGGAGCCCTGCATGCTGGGCACAAGGGAATCTGCTCCTCCCAGGTGACCACTGCCCACCTACGGCCTGGAAGAACTCAGATTTCCAGCATCTGAGCATGCAAATGAGGAAACTGGTTCAGAGAGGACAAGACACCTGTCTGCAGCCACACAGCTGGAAAGACAGGTTAAGCCAGCTCTGGTGGACTCCAACTCTTTCTGCTCAGCCACAACCTCTGCCACCTTTCCTTTCACTGTTGAAAACCCCGGGACATCAGTGCTGACAGTGAGCACACTGTGCTGAGGAGTGGGGATCCCAGAAAAGCAACTTGCAAGGGCTTTTGTAATTCATTCAACAAATTATTGCTCAGCACCTAGGATGTGCTGGGCCAGAACAGGTGAACAGGGACCCCAACCAGCCTCCCACAACCCCCAGTGGGAGAAACCCACATTGAGCCACTCGAGCAGCGAACGCACCAAGCAGGCCTGGCAGGCATGGGTTTCAGCCACAGTTGTCCCTTGCTGGCTGTGTGGCCTTTCTGTGTCTCCATCCCCTCAGATGTACAATGAGAGCCGATCTTGGCACCTGTGCCCGCACCTGTGCCCCAGGGTGGTCCCCAGCCCGAGCCGAAGAGTGAGCCCTCCACAACTGCTTCCTGTTCCTCCGCCTTCCGAGTTGATTGAGCGCCTGCTGCATACTGGCCTCTGCCCTGGGAGCTGGTGACACAGAAGTGACTGCGATGATACAGCCACCACTCTCATGGGATCTGATTTGAGTTCAAGGCCCTGACTGCCAGGGCAACAGCCACAGAGCTGCTTCCGAACCCCCTCATTCAGGAAGCCCCCATGGTGACCCCAGCCCAGAGCTGCCAGTGTGGAGCTGGTGTCCATCCCAGGAGCCCATAAGAAACACCTTTTGGGCAGGACCGGCCCTCCCCTGCTATCCCAGTTCTGCTGCACAAGTCCTCCCTGGCACAGACAGACCCGGGGTCTCTCTAGGGCACACAGCAGACCCCCAGCTTGGACCTCCGCCAACAGAAGAGACCCTCAGGGGGACAGAGGAGCTTGGCTGGGCCTCTGGGTGCGAAGCATCCTCGCCTCAAATTCTCAGCACAGCTCAGGCTCCCCTCCTTCCTGTGACAACAGCCAACGGCCTGCTGTCCGCTCCCCAGCCCACCTCCGTCCCTACCTGCTAGGCAGTGGAGTCCCTGCCCGTGCTGAGAGGAAGGCAAAGGCCAACAAGTGGGCTGGACGGTGACCCGCACCTGTGATCCCAGCTGCCTGGGAAGCTGATGCCAGGTCAGCTTGGCAACTCGGCGAGACAGTGGCTCGGTGGGCAGGCCGGGGTGGCACTCTTGCTCACACTCCCACAGGGCCCTGGGTCCCCTCTGCAGGCCTAGGGCAGAGAGGGAGGCACAAGAATTGTGAGATTTCAGGAAGGCGTCAGAGTGGAGAGGGCCTGGGGCCCAAAGCAGCCCAGGAGTGCTGAATTCACCCTAGCGAGAGGGAGCACCCACTGGGACCCCCCAGGCTCTGCTGACTCCATGGTCCTGCCCGGGGTGCGCCCGCAGTCCCCATCCCTGCCCCTGTGGCCCTCAGGCTGAACTATATGTTTGCACCCATGTGTATGTTTGTGGCTACCCCGGAACTCGCCTTTCCTTCTTGGCCCCAGTCTTCTCATCCATAAAACAGGCCTGGGCTGGAAGAAAGTTTCACTTCCCTACGTGACACAAAGCCGAGTGCCTGTGTGCTGCTCCTGCAATCCCCAGAAGGACAGGGAAACCGGGGCACCAAGGTTCGGGGCTCCCAGGGCCCTGCCCTGGCTCTGCACACTTGAAGTTAGGGTTAGCACTGGCATTAGTCTGATCCCGTTAGTTTCTGGCATTGGACGTTGAACTGCTAGACAAGCTCCATTGCATAGCCTCGTGCGAGCCCCTGGGAGATCGCTGACGCACTCCGCGTGCCGGGAGCGGGCCCTGCATACCCGTGCGCACCCCTGTGTGCGCGTGCACGCGCAGGCGCCAATCAGGAGGGCACAGAGGGTGCACACTCACATGACATGAGAGGGGTGCCGGGGAGGGGGGGTGTGGCCCAGCTCGTGCTCCTCTCCGGCAGGACAGACCTGGCATCAGAAGAGGGAGCAGGTCCCCCAAGGGGTCGCTGCTGGCCGGCCTGGGGCGTCTGGGCTGGCTCCCTACCATGCAGTCCACCTAGGGGACCCAAACTTTGTCCTCACCATTGCGGAAACACAGACAGCAACACTGTACTCCTGCGGGCCCATAACACATCTCCCAGATACGGAGCAGACGACGCTCCACAAACACATGCATCCAAGCCCCTGGCAGAAAGGCCAGACCCACAACACAGCAGGCCCTCACAAAACACACACTGCAGCACACAGCGGCCCAGATCAGTGATGTACCGTGTCAGCCTGACAATTTTTTATACCTGACAGCAGGAAAAACTGAGCAATAAACCTTCTCCACACTTGACAGGGAGCTGGAGTGGACATGTGAGCAGAGAGGGCAGAACCAATCACCCACGAAGAAAGCCGGCTCTTCCAGCTGCTGCTTACGTCCCTGTACCTCAGGGTCCCCATCTGTGAAATGGGCACAGTGAAGGTGAACAAACTAATTCCTGAAAACATCCAGAAGAGGGATGGGACTGGCTTGGCCGCTGTCTGTGGCTAGGACAAAGTATCTGACATCTGGCTTCAAGGGGAAGAGGTACATTTTGGTCCATGATGGCAAAGGTCTCAGTCATGCCGGCTGGCTCCAGGCAGGGACATCATGGGGGAAGGGCCTGGCCAAGGACAGCTGCTTACTGCATGGCATCTGGGAAGTAGACAGCAAGGGCAAGCCCAAGAGCAACGGCCAGGGACCAGACACAGTCCCTGAGGTCACGCTGCCACACCTCACCCAGGAGCGTGCTTTCCTGATCTCTTGGGCCTCCTCCAGCCCGTTGAGCAGACAAGCAGGGTTGGGCCCGCCAGGCTCCCGTAGCCTCATGATGCAGAGCAGCAGCCTTTCCAGACTTCACCCGGGGCCTCACTCAGACGCCCTCCTGTCCTTGTGAGCTTCACTCGGCCCCCACAGCCCCAGCCCTGTGCATGTGGGTGAGGTGCAGGCAGGAGGAGCAGCCCAGGCCCTCTTGCTGCAGCCCAGCGTGGGGAGGGCGCCGAAGTCCTGCCTGCGAAGCACAGCTCCAAAGGGGCTGAAGATGCAGCTCAGGGTCGCGTGAGCTGCTGCGGAGGCAAAAGCATTCTTGGAAGTCCTTCAGCTGCCCTGGACGCATCACGGCTCTCCCTGGGCCCACTGGGGAGCCAGCCTCAGGGCCTCTGCACCTGCAGGCCTCCTCCCGCCCCCTTGGTCTTCTGCTGGAATGTGGCCTTCTGAGAAGCCTGCCCCTCACATCCAGCTCTGAGCCACCAGCTATTTGCAGCTGCTGCCCCAGCCTCTCACTGCCTTGCGGTGTTTTGTCCAGAGTGGTGAGACCCTGATGGAGAACACCACCTGGCGCATAGTAGGTGTGCAGTAAACCCTGAGTTGTGACTCTGGAGGCACAATAGAGCAGAAGGGAGGGGCCCTAGAGGAGGCTGGAGCACACCACGGAGCAGAAACCCTACCATGGAAAGGCTGATTCACCCCATGACCCTCACAGCGCACCCAGCTGGCCGCCAGGGCTCCACTGAGCAGTCAAGGGCTGGTTTCTGGTCTGAGCGCCCAGCCGGCTCCTGTCTGGGGCGATTCCTGCTGAGTCACCACCAGGCTCCTCCAGATCCCACGGTGGGATCCAATCACATTGGGGGTGGGGCACGTGGTCACTGGGGCTGACCTCGGAGCCTGCCTGTGTGCGTGTCAGGAGGACTCTGGCAGGCTATTCCCTTCATTGGCTTTGGCTGTTCCTGTCTCACTGTCAGATGGTGCCTACCCCCAGGAAGCCCTCCTGTGGTGGCACTCGCTTGTGATCACAGCGTTCCGAAGGCTGAGACAGGAGAGTGGCTGGGAGTTCCAGGCCAGCCTGAACCTCACAGTGAGATCTTGTCTCAAAACAAAACAGAACAGGAAAGAAATTGCAAACAGGTGTGGTGGTGTAGGCCTGTAACCCCAGCACGGGGGAGGATCATAGCAAGTTCAAACCCAACCTGGGCTACACAGTGAGCTCAAGGCAGCCTGAACTGCATAGTGAGACACTGTCTCAAAAACACAAAAGGAAGGAAGGAAGGAAGGAAGGAAGGAAGGAAGGAAGGAAGGAAGGAAGAAAGAAAGAAAGAAAGAAAGAAAGAAAGAAAGAAAGAAAGAAAGAAAGAAAGAAAGAAAGAAGGAAAGAAGAAAGGGCATAGATTGAGTCTTCGGCTCACAACTCAGGGGATAATGAACCACTCTGTCACTGAAGGTGACCCACCTTCTCCTCTGACAGGTACTTTTGTCTCAGGAAAGAAATTGCAAAGCCTCCAGCTGGGGTCTGTTCTCAGGGACTCCCCAGGCTCCCACCTTCTGTCCCTGCCCCCCCTCCCGTTCCTGGCCTGCCTGGAAGCAGTGGGAAGCAGTGACTCAGGCTCTTGCCCGCTCCCCCACCATGTCCTGGCAGCTGGGCCCCTGCCAGCCTCGGCCTCGCGCCCAGCCTCAGGTCTGACTCTGTTCGCACAGCACGTGGCCACATGGCCTGTTGCCACAGCCACAGGTGGGAGAAGCCCCATCTTCAGGGTCAAGGAGATGGAGGCTCAGAGAGGCGCACCAGGATGGGGCCAGGCCAGATGGGACCGAGTCTCTGCCAGTGTAGACAGACCACAGGTCTTCCCAGCTGGCACCCCAGGCAGAAAGGGCCACAGGCCTGCCGCCCCCACATTCCCAGGGTCCACAGGCAAGCACTAAACCAGGCACAGGCACTTCAGCCCTTTCCTTCATCAGCAGTGCCCTGCCCACCTCTGCCAGCCTGTGACGTCAGCCACAAGGTCACTGAGCCCTATACACGGTGGACGTCCTTTCTCAGCATTTGTGCCCCACCTGGGCCTGGCTGGCAGACCCAGCCCCCGCTCGGCTATCTCAGCTGTTTCCACACCAGGAAGCTCCATGTGGCTTTGCCTTGACTCAGCCAGCACGGATATACCTCAGCTTGCTGCCTGGCGCACGGGGCCCTGCTGTCCCTCCTCTGCCCAGTGTGCACCAAGCATCAGCAAAGGGGCCTGAGGACCTCGGCCTGCACCATGCTAACAGTTCCTGGCACCCTGCACCACCACCAGAGTTTTATTCCCCGGGGAAATCTTTATGTTCTCATATCCGCATAACTCGGTACAGTAAATCTTGGCTTCTGTTTTGGTTCATGGCCTTCGCACTGAACTAATGTCCAGTCCCTGGCTCCTTTTAAAAAATTTTTTGAGATACGTTCTCAAACTTGGCAAGCTACTAAGCAGCCCAGGCTGGGCTTGAACTTGTGACCCTCCTGCCTCAGCCTCCCCAAGCGGAGGTGTTGCAGGTGAGCTGTTTGTCCAGTGTGATCAGAAGCTGCCCACCCAGCCACGTTCTCTTCTGAGACATGGTGGCCAAGCAGTCTCTCTGCTCTGAATGTAGAGCTGCACACAGACATGGAATTTGTGTGGTGGGGTGCCACAACGCCTGCCCACTGGCCCACAGGACCCAAAGCATCTAGAGAGGAGACGCTGAGGACCCTGTCTCCCTTCGGCCCCAGCCCTACCCAAACCAAGAGCACAGGATTTCAGGGGTAAGGGCCCTTTCCCTGGTGACAGCAGGATAACCCCACTGAAATGCGGGCACAGGGCAGCCTGTTTTCCTCACCCTCACAACCGCCAAGGGAAGCCCA
The DNA here is from genome assembly GCA_004027165.1 of Ctenomys sociabilis. Classification (NCBI taxonomy): domain Eukaryota; kingdom Metazoa; phylum Chordata; class Mammalia; order Rodentia; family Ctenomyidae; genus Ctenomys; species Ctenomys sociabilis. Next base: position 28,235 of record PVKA01028564.1, read on the forward strand.
GAGAGGCACACCTGCTCAACCAACATCACACAGCCAGGAAGGAGTAGGAGGAGGCTGGGGGCCAAGTGAAGGTGGGTGCCCCCTCCTCTGTCCATAGCAACTCAAGAGGCTGAGCGGAGACTAGGACGCCCTGATCTTTGTCTCTCCTCCTCCTTTCCCTCCTTTCATTTTGTCCTTTTTCACTTGGATCTAGGCGGTTTGGAACCCAGCAGACCCAAAGTCACCTCTTCTTACGGATGTGACCCTGGCTCGTAAATTCTACTTCTGTAATCCCAGCACTTGCGGGAGGGGCTCAACAGGAGGATCCCGCAAGTTTGAGACAGCCTGGGCTACAAAGTTTCAAGGGCAGCGTGCAGTGTGCGACCCTGTGTCACAAAACAAAACACTTCCATTTAATGAGCTTTAGTTTCCTCATCTGCAGGACAGGGCAGCAGTGTCCCCCGGGTAGCTTACTGGAAGAAATCCCGAGGGATCACAGATACTTACAGGGCCCAGTGGGCAGCCCCTCATAAATCAAATACAGAATTACCACAGCACCCAGCAGTTCCAGCCTGATGTCTCCACCCCCAAGAACTGAAAACAGATGCTCAAGCAAAAACTTGTGCGCACAGGATCATAGTAGCCATTTCCAGAATGATGGTAAAGTAGAAACCACCCAAATGGCAGGCTTTTTACACTGAACTACATTTCCTTTTGTTTTATTTTGAGATAGGGTCTTGCTTAGTTGCTCAGGCTGGACTTGAATTTGTAATCCTCCTGTCTCAGCCTCCCAGAATCCTGGAATTACAAGTATGCATGTCTGTGTCCAGCTAAAATATTATATTTTCCAGCAATTAAAAACCAAATCAGCCGGGCGTGGTGGCGCATGCCTATAATCCCAGCACTCGGGAGGCTGAGGCAGGAGGATTGTTGTGAGTTTGAGACCAGCCCGAGCTACAAAGTGAGCTTAAGGCCAGCCTGAGCTGCATAGCAAGACTCTGTCTCAAAAAGACAAAAAAAAAAAAAAAAAAAAA
>PVKA01028565.1:0-29215 GCA_004027165.1 Ctenomys sociabilis
GAGGATTGTTGTGAGTTCGAGACCAGCCTGAGCTACAAAGTGAGCTTAAGGCCAGCCTGAGCTGCATAGTGAGACCCTGCCTCAAAAAAAAAAAAAAAAAAAAAAAAAAAAAAAAAAAAAAAAAAAAAAAAAAAAAAAAAAAAAAAAAAAAAAAAAAAAAAAAAAAAAAAAAAAAAAAAAAAAAAAAAAAAAAAAAAAAAAGAAAAAAAAACATGTGAAAGCATGTATAAAACAGATTTTAGGCAAACGTGGGTAATGTCTGATATAATAGACCATGGACTCATTGGCTGTAATCCAAACTGGCATTTAGATTAATCATTCTCCATGGTGTAACCCACAACTTGCATTTGCAAAGTGTTTTCGAAAGCATGTCTGGCCCATGCCATGGTGGTGCACACCTGTAATCCCGAGAGACTGAGGCAGGAGGACCATGAGTTTGAACCTAGCCTGAGGTACACAGTTCAAGGCCAGCTTGACCTACACAGCAGGACTCCCTGAACAAAACAAAAGCGAAACAAAATGAAGCTACAAAAAATGTACTTTTATCTGTTGTTTTACTTTTTGAGTAATTCCTTATTTTATCACTTGTAGAATCCACCATTTTTGTTCTTTATTTTTCCCATGAAGATTTTCAGTTGGTATGGTTTTTAGTGTTTTGTAAAGTTGCTGCCATATACTTTGTGAGATTAGCAATAATTTTAGTTATACTAGTTTCTACTAATTGTTTAACATAATATAAGAGGATAGTAACTAAATTGGATATTAAAAATGTGAGTTTTTATTTTGAATTGGTACATGTCTGAGTTTTGAAACTGTTGCTAGGGGAAATAGCTCGGTGGCACCAGTGCCTGCCTGGCAAACTCGAGGTCCTGAGTTTGATCCCTGGTAAAAACAAACTGTGGCTAATGCTTTCCTTTTGCTTGTCCACCTTGACAACAAGCCGCTAAGTAAACTATGGGTGGAGTAAGTAAGGAGCACTGTGGTGATCTGAGAAACAGAGCCAGAAGTAATAATATATAAGTTTTACAGTGCATTTCCTTGCTGTATCCTTTTTTCCTGGTTTCTGGACCTGACGGGCCCAAGCACCTGCTGTACGCCTGATAGAGCCATGTGGGGACTCGGGTGAGAGCCTTTGAGGATAGGCCTGGTACCTGGAGGGAGGGAAAGCCTCATGGAAGCCTAGCTGAATGGTTCCTAAATCATCTGTAAATTTAATACAGATATTATTTTTATTTAATTAAAGGCATTTAGTCACATTGGGAAAGGAATGGATGTGGAAAACAACTAATCATAGCTCACTGGCCTGATATAATTACTATTGGAATTTTGATGTTTCTTTTACCTTAGTTTCATAACTACTTATTTGGAAATTGTGGTAATCAGCATGATTTCATAGCCTGATAATCACTATTTTATAGCATAGAATAAGAATTTTCCATGTATTGATGTAAGAATGGATGTTAAATGTTATGCATTATTGGATTAATTTCAGTGCAATGTATATTGAATGAATATGTCAAACTGTAATAGACAAGCCCTTACTGTTTAATATATGCATTAGTTTCATTTTTCTGTCTCCTATAACTTGTGGTAATGTCTTTGTTTTTGCCAATGAGCACAAACTCTACAAATGTGTCCTGTTCTTAAAAGGTGAGGATAGAGTTGCTTTCTTTTTTTTTTTTTTTTTTTTTTTTTTTGTCTTTTTGAGACAGGGTCTCACTATGCAGTTCAGGCTGTCCTTAAGCTCACTTTGTAGCTCAGGCTGGTCTTGAACTCACAACAATCCTCCTGCCTCAGCCTCCTGAGTGCTGGGATTACAGGCGTGCGCCACCACGCCCGGCTTTAGAGTTGCTTTCGTAGCACATATAATTAGATACTTTTTAGAAGGAGCTATATAAACTCTTAACTGTAATTGTAACTTTTCTATATCAAGACAGAATATATTAGAATTGTACAGATGGTTGCCTGACACATTATTCTGAATTACCGGTATTAAGCCAAACTCAGGTTCATAATCATTTTGGTTCCTTGAAAATCAGAGTGTTTCTAAGGTGCTTAGCTAGAGCACTTTCGTCTGAGTAACCAGTAAGTCAGGAGGCTGGATCAGTTCTGCCCTAAAATGGAGTTGTCAACTGCTGATTAAACCTGAAATGACAGAGTACACTGCTGTGTGTTTGGACTTCCACATCAATGTCCTTAATCTCAAAATGACATGTGTGATATTTTTGAGTGTCAGTTTAGGGAATACAATTTTAGTTTGCCAACTTGCCAACTAATTCCTTCTGTCCTTGATTACATTGTTACCTGTTTTGTTACATCAACATAATTGAACCTTCTGCTACCTTTGTAGCAAATTTAGCTATTGTCTCTAAGTATAGATTTGTTTTAGTTAGCTTTGATTCGTAATTTTGTATTAACCTGTTATAACATCATAATTTTTCACTTTTCAATGTGTGCTAAACTCTCACTTTTGATGTACAATAGCATTTGAGCACTTGAACTTTTAAATTTGAGCATGTTTTGACACCAATTTTGAGGCCTATTTGATATTTTCCAGGGTTATAGTCCTACCCCATTTTATGTAGAAGTTGCCATTAGGTCCTATGGGCAATTGTCATAGGAAATCCAGTTGATTTCACAGTTTGCTATTAAGAGCAAGATTATGAATTTGGTTCCAGGGTGCTTTTGTAGTTTAGCTCCTTCTTAATGGAACTTTACAATTGCTACACATTCTGCTGTTTAGAAGCAGGGACTGGATATAAATGAGAATAAATCACTGCACACCTTTAACCCTGGTGAAAGATTTCCCTATCCTATCACTATTATGAATGAAGATAATGCCACGTTGTCTAGAGCTGCTCAGTAAATACTGAAAGTCTATATGGGCTAAATAAGAAAAGATGATGCTTTATGCTCGTTGTGAAAACTAAATGAAACAATGTATTGGAACTCTTTTTTTTTTTAAATTCATTTATGTATTACAGTGTCTCGCTACACATCATGGATTCTTTTTTTGCGGGGGGGGGGGATAGGTCAGCTTCAGCCCGCCCTGGGGGGAGGGGCTGGCATGGCATGTGGTGCTGGGGATCGAACCGCGGTCCCTGAGAGGCGCTTTAGACCGCTGAGCTATCTTGCCAGCCCTGGAACTCTTATCGTATATTGGAACTTATCATATATTTTAAATAGAAATAACTACTGTGACCATTTTATTTTATTGAAGAACAAATAGCAATGAGACAGTTTCAAGACAAATTAACAGGACAGATTTGATAAATTAATACATTGCAAACTGTTTTCGTAATGTTTTGGTATGGTACAAGGTGCATACATGATACTTACAGACACTGTTATAGCAGATGTCTCTAATCAGTGAATTAAGAGAGTGTAGCTGTTTACTTATTTTTTTATACCTGAATTATATCACAGATTCAATAATTAATGCTTTCTACCTTGTTATTTTCCTAGTGGTTGTCCATAGTACTAGAAGCCAACATAATATCTTGTCCAACCACTATTAGTGCAAATCTTGCTTCTCATAGAATTATGCAGAAGCACGGAGTACTTATCCTACTGTGACCATTTTTATTGCATCCATTTTTCTGTTGCAGAGAAAATTAGTCAAAGTGACTTTTATTAAAAAAAAAACTCTTACTTTTTAAATTTGGTACAGGGTCTTTCTATGCAGCTTGAATTTGTAGTGAACCTACTGCCGTAGCCTCCCTAGCACTGAGATTACAGGTGTGCACCATCATGCCTGGTTTGGTGGTCATGGAATGGCATGCAGTACCAGGGATTGAACCCAGATCTTTGCACTTGCCAGGCAGGAACTTAGACCTCTGAGCTATCTCCCTAGCCCAAAGTGACTATTTTTTTATTCAGTGTTCCTGAACTCTTGGTTAAGTGTAGGGCATCACAGATTACATTCAAAAACAAAATAAACATACACACAAAAAAGTGTCTTGTCTTGGGTGGTTTTCTCCCTGTCCTCTACTCCTTTCACCTATTTGGAAATAGAATTATTTGGTCTTTATTAAGATCACTGCCATTAGCATTCTTAAAAGTGTGCCCTGAGTAATGCTAATCTGGCGGTGTTGTGAACTGCTAGCTAGACAAGAAGCCTATATGCGTTACATCTGAATCTCTGTCTTCCTTAGCCTCTTTCACGTGGACTCTCTGATCCACTGAGTGGGCCAGCTTCTTCTCTCTGAATTTCCTGGTCAGTCCTGAGTAAAGCTACAAGTTAAGCAGAGTAGTGGTTTTTGCTCTGCCAGTATATGAGTCTAAAGCTTGTCTTGCCACTCCAAACTTAACTCTTGACTCTGTTCTTTTTAGGTCATAGCCTTCTCTTTAACCTCTGGCAGCCTCTTAGTTTCCTGATTTATTTTCCTTTCCCCATAGCTCGAGTCCAAACATAGTAGATAAAGTGCAATTGTGAAAGATCCCCTTCTGTGGAAGGAGAGATGTATCTCCTTTCATTCCAGCTGGAATCTTCAACTCATGGGAGACTCTCAGAACTGGAAATGCTACCACATGTGTCCCGCTCCACCTGTAAGCCTCCGCTGGCTTGGACACAGCCTACGTCACCGCTGGATCTCTCTTGGCTTGTGTCATCCAGGCCTCTGGCCAAGCTTGTTGTTCAGCTTTTTGCTTTACCCCACCCCAGCCTGGGGGCCCTTGCATGTTTTGAGACCAAAGTCAAAGTTATCTGCTATCAAGAAGCCGTGATTTTGCTGTGAGATTAACATGAAACTCATACCATATACACCCAGCAAAACAAAAATCACTAAGGAGTTGCAAGAACTTGACCAGTACATGAAACATGTTAAGGTTAGCAAGGAAAACTAAATTGACACGTGTTTTCTAACATTGGTTGATGAAAAAGATTCTCAGGTTGTTCCTATGACATTTTGGTAAAAAATATTATGTGTTGGTTTGTCAAGAAAGTGCAGTTTTAAATCTTCATTGACAGCTCTCTCTGTCTGTCTGTCTGTCCGTCTGTCTTTCTCTCCCTGTCCCTGTGGTAAAGGAAGTCTGTTTATTACAGTGCTGAGGATCAAATCAATGCTAGGCAGGTACTTCCCTGAGGTACACAAATGTCTTGGCATTTTGAAATGCACGTTTTTGATCACTTTTGAACAGTGCCTACCTTTGCATTGTTGTAAAAATGCCCCTTTTGGCTTTTGTTGTGGCCTCACAAAGCAAAGTGACAGCTTGGCATCTTACTTTCAGTAAAGCAGCCCAGAGACTGTATGCCATGCTAGGCCATGCCATACATAACCATACTTCTGTCAGTATATGACTGGCACAGGCACATGTGTCAGCTGTTGCTTTTCCCACGCTGGTGTCACTGCCGGGGAAGTAGGACACAGAAGAGACCATGAGAAGGGAACATTGATTCCTGAAGTCAAGGAGCCTACCTAGCTCTTTGTTCTATATGTCGGGTAAGTTCTACCTTCTACATGAGGACAGAAAGGTTCTGGAATGAATGATAATGCCATCCGGTGTTCATCAAGGAACTGGCAAAAACTGGCTAGTTTTCCCTATTTCTAGCTTTATGTTACCTAGTGATAGGTTTTTATTCTTATTTTTATTTGGCATGTACTTATTTATAAATAACTAAATAAGTACACGTCAAATAAAATACTTTGATACATATACAAGGTATGTGATAATCAAATCAGGGTCATCAGCTTTTCCAGCTTCTCAGATAATATCATTTCTATGTGCTGGAAACCTTCAAACTCTTCCCCTCTAGTTATTTTGAAGAGGCTGGGCCACACAGTACTGAAACTACTTCCCCTCTCCGCTTTCTCCCTCCACCTTCCACTTCCCAGTCTCCAGCTACTTCGGTGTGACCAGCTCTTCCTGTTAGCTTTGCCTCGCCTCTTCCCTTTATTCCTACCTCTTAATTTTATTTCTCTTTGCAGTGTAACTTATTGGAAAGGAACATAGATTTTAGAGTTACAAGGACGTGAATTTAGAACTTCAGGATGGTTGCACAACCTCTATGAGCCTTCCTTCTCTCATCTGTAAAATAGAGTTAATACTCTCGTTATGGGGTTGTTAAGAGTATAATAATGTTGTATTTGTTTTTTTTTTTTTTTGTTTTGTTTTTGGCAGAACTGGGGATTGAACTCAGACCCTTGCGCTTGCCAAGGAAGCCCTTACTCCACTGAGCCATCTCCCCAGCCCCTAGAGTATAATAATGTTGTAAATGCCTTGCTTTTGTGATGTTTGAGACATGTTAGATTTGTTTATAGTTTTGTCTTCTTCCTTCTACTGTTCTCTCTCCCATCTTTGTAATGTTGCCTCTAACTCTTTCTCTTTCGTAGGTACTTTCTAGTGACTCATCATAATTTATTTTCTGTTCGTCTCTAAGGGCATGGAGAACACTTACTGATTTCCACTGCTTAACTGACAGATGAGTGGAGTGGCATTGTCGATCCATAGATCTCCTAAATGTATTATTAACCTGATCACCCCTTCACTAATCCCAATAAAGTATCTATTCAGACCCCAAAAGTGAACACACACATACACACACACATACACAGACACACATTTCATATATAAATCTGAGGGAGCAGCTCATTGTTTTCCTGTGCATGACTAATTTAAAGTAATTTTTAAAGATTTATTTGAGGTGATAAGAGTTCCTTTGCTAACTTAGAAAAAAGATATTTGAATAATTTTGCCTTTCCTCTTTGTAGTTATGAGACAAATAATTTTATATATTTTAAACATTTAATGATCTCAGTTAAATAAGACAAAAAAATAAACAGGCATTTGTGACATTTTCATAGGATATTATTCCGTAATTTAAACTTCCTTGTTTATACAAAATTGGCTACATAAACTTTTGACTAGATGGCTAGCTTTGTTTGCATTGAAAACAAGTTTCTGAGAGATAAGATAACAACAAATGAAGTCTGAAATATAAGTGTTCCTGGAAAAATTCACTTTTTAATATGAACCTGTTTAGGAAAGAAATGATTACTGTTTTTTTAGTATTCATGATCAGATTGTCTCCATATATGTTCTACCACTGAGCTACATTACAGCCCTTGATTGAGCTGTTAAAACAAATATCTTTGTGTCTTTCACATGTTAGACCCTGGAATATATATGGCAAAAAACTAAATTTATTTTTATCTTTTGATGAGAGCCATATTCTTTCTATATCTGGGAAAAAAAAGAAGAAATGTAACAACAGAAATTTCTGTGTTCAAAAGGAGTCATCTTGATACTTAAAAAAAAAATCAGTCATATAATTTTTCTTCTAAGTTTGAATCTCTAAAATGAACTTTGGTGATCCAAGTATCACTGTTGGACTATGTGTGCACATCTCTTCCACTGACTCATTTTGAGGTGGCAGTGACATAAAGAGTGGGCCTGTGGAAAAATAACGGCACCGCTCTGCCTCAGGTCTCGTTTGTGAAGTGGGGGACCCTACTGTGGAGAACACCATTGTCTGTGTGTGTGTGTGTGTGTGTGCGCGCGTGTGCGAGCGCGCGTGCGCAGAGCTCACTCACCCAAGTCTGCATGGCCTTTTCCCGTTTAGTTACTAGCATTCTTGGATGACCGACTTTGATTTGAGTGAAATAGGGAGCCTCAGTGGAAATTTCCTGACATTTCCCATTTCTAAGAATATTTTATATTCAATTTAAAAGCCTGTTAACTTGATATCTTTTTAAAAATATGTTCATTGCATTACTACCCCCATAGATTGTTTCTGTTTGTTGATCTGTTCATCTTGTAGACTCAGGACCAAGAATGTTGACCATTTAGTCTTGGCAGAGTTTTGCTAATGCACAGGCTTCTAAATGTCATAGGCATCTCCATTTGTCAGGATCCAATCTTTCAGTATAACCAGCATTATAGAAAAGTGTCAGAACACAGTTTCCTAAGAGGAAAGTCGGTGTTGGGAGCAAGAGCCTCCTTTGCAAGTGATTCTTTTCCTAGGTTTTCACCTTGGGAGATTCCGTTTCCTCATTGGTAAAGAGATGCAGCTTCTTATAGAATGAGTACTTTTCCTAATTCTACCAGATTCTCAACACTGTGATAAGTATAACATAGATTATATAGTAGTAGGTTTATTTGTAGACTGCTTTCTACACTACTGTCAGTAGTTGAATTTGGTTGTTGTTTTTTTTCTCTTCCTCACATGGATTATAAATTATTCAAGAGCGTGGATGAGCTTTTTTATTTCTTCTTTGTCCTCTGTTAAGTACATAGCAGAAACATCAGCACTATTGTTCCATATAAGAAACAAAAAAGATAGGTCATTTTTTCTTCTTTCTTTTTTTTTTTTCTTTTTGTCATGCTCAGATCAAGCTCAGAGCTATGTGTATGGTAAACAAATGCTCTATTTCTGAGCTAAACTCCCAGCCCTTACTCTATGTCTTTCTGATTATTTTTAGGGAGACATTTTTTTTTAATTTAATTTTTGTATCATTGATGCACCAAGAGGGGTGTTCTGGGTATTAAGGATACACATAGCTATGAGCAAGACAGGGACTTTTATCCACAAGGGTATAACTTTGAGGTCAGAGATACATTTAAGAAAAGAATAAATTGTACATATTGATATATACCAAGGGCATAAAACAACATGATTTCTAGTTATTGGCCTTCATTGGGAGAAAAGATTTGAATTAGTTCTTGAATATTGAGTGATGATTCAGGAGAATGCTGGGAGAAAAGCTTTGAAAGAAAAACAAGGGCAAAGCATTGAGAAATAAGCTTTCTCATTAGCTGGAATGTTGGTTATAGAAGAGCAGTACACCCAGATTGAAGAAATGGAAAGGAGGATAGAAGTGGAGAAGTCCAGAGTGAGAGGGAAGTTCTAGTGAGAAGGCACTTGAGCACTGCAGGTGGAGATGTGATAGGGCACAATCACTATGCACACCATGGTCTGTGTTAGAAGAGCTAAGAGACCAGTCAGAAAGCTTTTGGGGTTCCAGGAGGGTGATGATAGGAGCTTGCACTGAAAGCCAGTACTATAAATGATAAAAGCAGATTTGGAGAGATAGCAGCTATTCCATCTTACTGATAAAGAGAGTGAGGAGAAGATCAAAGAGGTTCTGCTGTTGGAGGCTGAGGGAAGTTGACTTGGAGAGTGTGATCAGTATTTTTTGACCATGTTGGATTGCTGTGCATATTGGGCATTTTAATAAAGATATCAAATTAGTTATTGAATATATGGGTTTAGATCCCAGGGAAGACATTGTGTAAAAATAAACTTAGCATTTATAGTGAGTTGAATCTGTGAGATTTGATGCATTCATCCATGAAGAGAAAAGATTGAGAGAAGAGTTGTGGAGAAAGAACCTCCACACTAACATTTAGGGGCCAGAGAGAGGCTCAGGGTGGGGAGACTGGGACAGAGCAATGGGTAGTAGGGAAGGAAGAAAAGCAGTGAGAGTCTTATCCTAGAAGTTCATTTCCAATTCTGCTGAAGGTGAAACAGTAGGAGAGCAAAAATTGGACATTGACTTTGTTGGAGTTAAATTCTTAGCAACCCAGATAAGGATGTACTGCTGTGGAACATTGGTTAGGGTGGGTTCAGGAAAGAAAGCTAGGTAATGAAGGAGAAATAGTAAATCAATAATGAGTGCAGTGTGGAGGTTTGAGAGCATGAAGGTGAAGCAGTTCTCAGTGCATTTTCTAAAAACACAGAAGGAGGTCAAGGAAGAATGAGATTATGGTATTGGCTGAGTTAGCTACAGGACTTTGAAGTTGCCATTGGACCCCTGGTGGTGAGGGGTGGGGAACCGTAGGCCTGGTGTTGGGGTAGGACTGTTTGGCAAAAGGAGCTTTGAAGAGGATGAGGTATTTGGAGGAGCAAGAGGAGAGACAGGCTGGAGACTGAGCTAGGGAGCAAGGAGAACACTCATCTCTAGGCACCAATTTTTATGTGTGTGTAAGAACAAATGTTATTGCTTAAGAACACATTAGTAAAAACCATGCCCTTAGGGGACAAGCAGGTGGTGAAGTTTTAGGTTGAGAGTACGGTATAGGTGAATTTTTTAAATAAAAATAATACTTCATTTTTTTATATACTTATCTAGTACCATGTACCAGGAGCAGCAGTTCTAAACTCACACATCCCTCACAATAACCCAGTACTAGGAATACTACTATTAATCTTTGTAAATCAGGATGATGAGAAGGTAAGCAATTTGGCTGGGGTCACATAGTTGCACGGGGCAGGGCTGGGGCAGAATCCTGGCTCCAGCCATAGGCTTACTCAGCCTTCTTGGTGATGCTGCCGAGGAAGGATGATTTGCAATGCTCTGAGATGTTTAGGAAGGCAGGGAGAGACAGACAGTGGGACTCGGGATATGTAGTCAACTCTTGAATCAGCATTTTAATTTTGAAAGATGGTTTTGGAAGGGAGATTTCTTGTGGAGACTGTGAGGAGCAGTTTGATGAGCTTTTTCTGTACCTAAAACCAAAGAGCAACTGAGAGATCTTAAGTGGTTTTGCTGGGGTCTGGAAATACTTTGTGAATGGGGAAAAAGTACTAACGACAATTTAGAGGTGGTTCATGACACCCCAGAGCCAGCAGTGGGGTGTTCCACTCTGCCTGGCTTCTTAGGAATCTCCTGGCCTCTGTTCCCTCCATTTTTTCTCATGTGTGTTCCCATAGCCTGTTATAGAAAATGCCAGTTTGCTGCTGTTTGAGACTGTCTTCAGCAAAATTTCTACAAAATGGCTTTTTCATTTTTCTCCAAAAATAGCCATGAGAAGAGTCATGCACCAATTACCTTTCAAACAGCAAAAGTAAACTTTGCTTGCTTATTTACAGTCTTCTCACTTGTTTTTTTTTTTTTTTTTTATTTCCCATATTTAGATTTTCTAGGTGAGCACCAGATGCCATTTTTTTTGTTTGTTTACTTATATGCCTGAAGTCTAGTGGATGTAAATTACTCTTTCCTAGGAACTCGCCCATCCTGCCTGGGTGGACCCTATGAGCCTGTCTTCTGTGAGGTGGACAGTTAGAGAAAGCAAGATCTCTTCTTTTGGGTTTTTATCTCTAAGTAAAGAAAATATAGGGCCTCTCCCTCACTCAGATTAAGAAGAGACAGACTGTCTCCCTCTGAGATGGCTCAGTAGAATAAGCACTTCCCTGGTAAGCACAAGGGGCTGAGTTCAATCTCTGGTTCTGCCAAAAAACAAACAAACAAAAAACAAAAAAACCTCCCTAGCTTTTGGTAAGGAAAAGAGAAAAATGTTCTGATCCTTTTAACCTTTAACCTTTAAGATTCTTTGAATCTTTAGCTTTCTTATGTGGCCCGAGGATGTCCAATAAGGATGGATCCCTGAAAGACCTGCTGGATCGCCTGTTAGGAAATTGTCATGGGGATGGATGTTTCTGGGAACCTTTCTGGAGACCTGGAGTGGACTTTATGAAATAGCAAGAATTGTCTTTGCTTCCTTGTGCAATAACTAGTATTATTTTATCAATGATAATAATTCCATTAATAACTGATGTGAGTTCATTATAAATGTTGCTGGTCAGTTTGGCTTTTTCACATAGGAACTACATTTTATTAATGATAATAGTTCCATTAATAACTGATGTGAGTTCAGTGTAAATGTTGCTGGTCAGTTTGGCTTTTTCACATAGGAACTCCTGTTCACCCTCAAAACAGTGACCAAAATAAATCACATGTTTTCTCTTGGCTTAGTCTTTAAAATAAGAAAGTTAGATAAAAGATCTCCTCTGAAGTTACTTTTGCTACTAAAATTATGAATCAGTTCCTAAGACTTGGCTTTGCAATAAGAGCAAGTTATCATTGGTAGAATGACACTACTTTAAGAATTTGTGGGAAAAAAAAAAAAAAGAATTTGTCAACTTATTATGCTTTGGAAATGGAGCTTTCAGATTCCAGCCAGTAATATCCTATACATGCCTGTAATACCAGTCCAGTCCAGTCCAGTCCAATCCATTCCATTCCATTCCATTCCATTCCATTCCATTCATTATTTCTTTATCACTAATTTATTCATCCATTACTACTCTGCTTCCTTCTATGAATCCAGTTATTACACCAAATTCATATGCAAGATATAAACTATTATATTTCTTTTCCTTTAAATGAAACAACAACAATGACAAAAACAGTTTGATAAACTGTACTTGAGGAAATAGCAAATAATAAGCATAGATTCCAAGTTCAGTTTCTGGTTACTTAACAAATATTATGTAATAGTTACTTAGCCAGTATTATAATTCCTGTTGAAACAAAGGGCACTTAAGCCGTTCAAACGTATCCTGGGGGCTGCACTAATTGTTTCATGCTAATCCTAAAATTTTGATGATTTGTGTGTAAGCTTAGTGTATTACCGTGTAATATAATCACGTAAGTCATCATTTGTACAGGCATTCAACAACTTGTTCTTAGTGTAAAACCAAGGCTTTCTTACCATATTAGTGGCTTGTTCTCCCTGACGCTACTGTACATGCCAGAGTGTTCATTACTTGTGAAAGGAATACTCTGAATTAAATGACTTCACTTTGGAGTATCTGTTGCTTTTGTAGTTTCCTACACTTTCTCAAACATCGTGAAAAAAAATCCTGATGTTTATGTGTCGGAGTGATATATCCAGATCACTAGACTTGTGTAGAATGTGTAGCTCAAGAACTTGGCCAGGAAATTGTTTTGTCATACACCACGCTTTGCTCATTTCAAAGACAGGAATAGATGTTATTTAGGAGAGAGATCAAATTGGATTTGTACCAGGACAACTGAAGTGGCAGAGTTTGCTATCCCATAATCAAGGGATCGATGTAGAGCTCCCATCTTTCATGCCACCCCCCATTTCCTTTGCTACTATCTTACTTCAGGTTTGAAATTACTTAATGCCTTAATTATTATAGTCCATGACAGTGTGGACTGGTAAGGATTGATCATTCCAAAGAGCAAGCTGTCCTAGGATGATCTGTCTGTTAGATCCAGTCACTAGGACTCTTTTGTTGGCTGTTGCCTTTCTAGAACTTAATAAGCATCTTTCTGTTTATTAGTTGCTTTTTTTTTTGGCAGAACTGGGGATTGAACTCAGACCCTTGCACATTACATAATGGCTCCCTTATTGTTTATTTAATTTAATTGTTTGTATTTTAGGGAAGGATCTACAGAGTGTTCAGGGTCTCACTACTAGATCCAACACATAGTAATCCACCTGTTTACAGCCTCTCAAGAGCTGAGATTACAGGCACTTGCCACCACAGCCTGTCTCAGTTGCTGTCTCAGCATGCCTTGGGGGCAGGGCCAGAGGAGTAGGCCCAGGAATCTAACCTCTGGCCCCTGTGCCTGCTTGTAGGCACTTTAATCCGCTGAGCTCTTTGGCTGGCTCTGCTTATTGTTTAAAAAACATCCAATTAATACATTTTTATTCCTTGTCTATTTCATAGTATGATACCAATAGAAGAAAGTTCAGTGGAATTTGTTTATTTGATGCCAGGAATTGAACTCAAGACCTTGCACTTGCCAGGCAAGCACTGTGCCACTGAGCTATTTCCCAACCTCAGTGGAATTTAATCAATTGCCAACACCTTTGATATTATATTAATATGATAACTGAAAGTATACAGAACATTTTTGTCCTTGTTATGATTTTTGTATTATAAAATATTATGTAATACTTAATATTTTCAGCTTTTAAAAAATCCACAATTAGAAAAATCCACAATTTAAGGCTAACATTTTTATCACTTTTTCCCTAAACATACATTTTCTTATATTTTAAAGATTTTTTTTTTTTCCCCAGTACTGGGGATTGCACTCAGGACCCCTGTGCTTGCCAGGCAGGCACTTGTTCTACTGAGATATCTCCTCTTTCCTCATCCCCCAAATTTCTCTCTCTCTCTTTTTTTTTTTTTTTTTTTGGGTTAGAACTGGGGATTGAACTCAGGCCCTTGCGCTTGCCAGGGAAGTGCTTATTCCACTGAGCCATCTCCCTGGCGTCCTTATTTTTTATTTTTATTTTATTTTTTTGTGCCAAATTCCTCATTTCTGTGTACCAGTAATTGTTGTGAAACTCGCTGCTGCATTTGGATCAGTATCTTACATGTTGTATTTTTCAGCCACCCACAGCCATTTGCATTGCCTTTATTCCAGTTTTGGTCTTTATAATTTAATTACTGCCTTATGCTGCAATCTGTTAACTAGTGTCAGAAATGATGGCATTGGTATGGTTAGTGCAGGCTAGACAACAGTGTCCTGTTTTCTTTTTTGAGACTGAATCTTTTTTTCTTTTTCCTATTTTATTTAGGTTTTATGTTTAGTACAGGGTCTTCAGGGTCTCCCTACACAGATCGGACTCATAGTGATCTTCCTGTTTTCAGCCTCCCAAGCGCTGGGATTACAGGCCCGTGCCACCACGCTCAGTCTCATTTGCCATCTCAGTGTGCTGCAGGGGTGGGCGGGCACAGCACACAGGGGTTTGAAACCCAGTTCTTGCGTCTGCTTAAGCAGGTGCTTTAGTCTCTTCAGTTATCTGGCCTGCCCTTTTTTCTTTTCTTTTTGAAAATTGACCAGAGAAACAGAGAATAGTAATTAAAAGAGCAGGGACTTAAGCAAGGTGTTCTGACTCCCAATCACCTGCTTCTTCTGTTATGTCCTGCTGCCTTGTCGTAGGTCTTCTCCAGTTCTCTGTTTCCTTGTTATCAGATTAGCTTCTTCTAAAGTATCTTTACTGGTCTTTTTGTCTTCTTGTCTGGCTGTCTCAGCCCTTTCAAGTTAGGCCCTGTAACACAGATTCCTCCCATTACCCAGATACTGGGACAGAGCTTACTGTTCAAAGCATCAGGCTGGGCCGTCCTAAGCTGCAGGGCCTCAGGAGGTCAGACTTGCCTTGTTGTTTTAGTTTTTTCATCTCTGGTATTTGGTACAAGCATAAATTTATTTTGCTGAATGAATTAAACCTTTATTACTGGCCTTTCAGTGGCTTGATCCCAGGAACTGAACTTTTGGCCCTGCCCTGTATCATTCTATTGTAGTAACTTGTCCTCTGTCTTTCTGCTCCCAGTGTCTTAGTTATTGCCTTTGTTTACTGCTTAGTTCATCATTGAAATTTCCTGTGATCTTATATTAACAGTAGAACAATACTTGTGTGTACAGAATATTTAATATGAACCCTTGTATATAAGAAGCAATCTTTATTTTCTGAATTGCTAGCTCCCCAGTGTCCTGAACAGTGATTAACTCATGAGAACTTCAATAAATATTTAACTCTATAATTTTTTTTAATCCATCAGAATAGGCCTTTGTGATTGAGTCTCTGATACCTGGTATCTCCTTAGCCTGGCTACTGGTTGGCCTGATATTCTTGTTGTTCTTTGCCTTCTAATATTTAATCCATTTTCACTGAGTCAGTCCTGGTGTCAAGATCCTCTGGGCCTGTTTGCTATGCAGGTCTTCCATTTAGTTGGATCAGATCATTGTCACATTTATGCTGAATTCTTTAAGAGCCATTCAAAGGTTTAAACTTTGTTTTTAAAAGTGATTGTCTGTGTATATGTATTGTTAACCAAATATTGACTGGGTGATTTGAAACTGTCAGAGACAATGCTGTAATAGTGAGTTAATAGTGGTCATTTCTGATTTGCTTGCTACACAGCTGCATTTTTTGTTATTTAATGAACCTTGTTGGAAGAGAGAATTAGGAGAGAGAATTAAAATACTGTTGATTGAAATTTCCATGCTTTTTACTTCAGAGCAGGTTGAGCCATCCACCTGGCCCGAAAGCTGTGCGATGTTATTTGATGGCATAAAAGAATAGTATCTTATTAATGTCCTAGTCAGTTTATTATGCACACCATGATAGTGCTGCCTTAAGATTCTTGTAGAGATTTATTTCAGTTATAATACAGTGGCTAGCTGTGTAGTGCAGTGGCAGAGCTCATGCCAACCCTGTGTGAGTCCTTGGTTCAAGCCTCAGCACCAAAAAATAAATTGAAAAGTTGCCCAGTACTATACATTTGAATAATTTGTTTCTTTTATTTTTTTGGTGGAACCAGGGATTGAACTCAGGCCCTTGTGCTTGCCAGGGAAGCGCTTATTCCACTGAGCCATCTCCCCAGCCCCAACATTTTATTTTTTTGGTATATTTGAATAATTTGTTCTATCAGAACATGTATTTCAGACCATTTTGTGGGCAGTGGTGCAAAACTGTTATTAGGTTAAATAACCAAGGTTATTAATTTTGTTTTGTAGTATTTTTTATTGTATTTGTCAGAGTGTAACCTTAGACATATTTTTGTAATAAGATAAATATTTATACCTGATTATAGCTCTACTTTTTTTTTAATGTATACTGAGCTATCAGGCCGGCCCTCTATAGCTCTACTTTTGATTGTTTTATTTATGATTATGGCAAAAAGAAGGAGGCTGCCAAAGTATTTTTTGTATCCTATGATACATTTGTTAACTTTCTCACCATTGAAAGAAAATGCCAGAAGCACACAGCCCAGCAGAGGAGAGGCTGCCTGTGGCCCATAGTCCCAGTGGGTTCTGTCCGTGGCCGGTTGACTCCAAGGGATGGACAAAAGGGTCCCGGTGGGAGAAGGGCATGCAGCCCACTGCAGCAGGGAGGCAAGGACAGCAAACTGCAGGCAATTCAAGAAAGCACCCATTCAGGCCACATCCTCAGGGAGCCACCTCTCACCAAGCCTCTCTCCCAGCAGCACATTCAGTTGCTAAGCTCATCCAAAGGTGAGTCCACTGATGCACTTAGTGCTGCCCCTATGGTCCACTCACTTCCTAAACACATGAGATTCTGGGGGACCTTTTAGCTCTAAACCATAACATAGAATAAGTGTTAGTTCCTCTTTCAGTCAGTTTTGGAGTAATGTGAATTAGAAATTCTTTGTAAGACTTTAAAATGGTCAGAATTGATCTCATTTTCTTAGAACAAAGAAAAGAAGTGACAGTAAGTGTCTGTGTGGCCATACTTTCTTTTTGTCCCAGGGGGTTCTGTTTTAAAAGTATTCTGCTTGGTCTAAGGGACTAAGGATTAGGTGTTGATGTTTTATGTGCAGTGGACAGCATTGGCTAGGTAGGGGCAGGAAGGAGGAATTGGCCTGTTGTTTCCAAAACCCAGGGCAGAAGCTGAGTATACAACAGAAGCCACTAATTTGTCTGTTTAAACTAGAAACCAAGATTTTTAGACACCACAGGATCAAAATAATAAAATTCTAGTTATTCTTTATGACACCTTCTTAAGTGCCATATTCACTTATGAAAAGATAAAGTTCAGGTAGAGTATTACAATTGATATTTGGCCTGAAAAATAGAATCAGGATCTTAAAGTTTTTGCTATCTCTTTGGTTTCAAAACATGAAAGGAATAAAGTAAAACGTGCTTTCGATTGCAAGTTTCAGAGCCATCATATATGTCTTCCACAAGGACAAGCAGTGAATTCATATTCATTTTAAATGAGATATTAATTTTTCTTATTTTATAAACATGAGAATGTTTTGGCACTATGGTAAACTGTGAAAAAGCTCATTGAAATCTAGATGTCATTCTGTTTTTTTTTTTTGGTGGAACCAGGGGTTGTACTCAGGCCCTTGCACTTGCCAGACAAGTGCTTATTCTATTGAGCCATCTCCCCAACCCAGTTTTTTCCTTTTTTTTTTTTTTTTTGTCTTTTTGAGACAGGGTCTCACTGTGCAGTTCAGGCTGGCCTTAAGCTCACTTTGTAGCTCAGGCTAGTCTCAACTCACAACAATCCTCCTGCCTCAGCCTCCCTAGTGCTGGGATTACAGGCATGCGCCACCACGTCCGGCTTCAACCCAGTTTTTTCTGACCTTAAATCTGTTTTCTGTTTTTGGATGTTAAAAACATAGCATATTTTTAGGTTAATTTAAATGATATTTGTTGAATTGCTTCTGTGTACAATGAATGCATTGTGGTAGATTAAAAGAATCACTATAGGCATTGCATTTCAAATTTGAATATGCACTGGAGTCATCTGTGAGCCTTGTTAAAATGAAGATTTTAATTGAGTAGGTCTGGGGTGGACCTGAGACTGCTCCTCAGTACAAACCTGTGGGTAGCAGGGCTCTCAGATATAAATCAGTGTTGAAGAATGCTGGCCAAATAGCTCAGCAGATTAAAGTGCCTGCAAGCAGGTTCAGGGGTTAGGGGTTTGATCCCTGGGCCTGCTGTGCTGGCCCTGACCCCAGGGCACACTGAGACTGGGTGTGGTGGTAGGCCTGTAATCCCAGCTCTTGGGAGGCTGTAAACAAGTTGGATCTAGTAGTGAGATCCTGAACACTCTGTAGACCCTTCCCTAAAATACAAAAAAAAAAAAAAATCCCCCAAAACCAAAAAAGCAAAAATCAATGTTAAAGAGCTTTCTTGAGGAAGAATTAGTACTTCTTAACTGCATGAGATGTTTGATGCTTGAGGATAACAGGCATTTGAGGCCTAATAGGAGTATGCACAATATCTGTTCTACAAGTTAGGGTGGATCACTATGGATACAAAGCAGTTACATACCACTTCCTGCCAAAGGTGGGCTCACAGGTAGGCTCTGAATAGAGGTAGGAATTGGTGAAAAGGCAGAAACAAAGGCTGTCCAAGAAGGGGAGCAGGGTCACAGATCAAGATGAGTCTGGAGGGGAACAATTCTCCAGGATGGGAAGGTACTTTTTCTTTCTTTCAGACCCTTCTTCCAAGCCTACAGCATATCAGACTTTTGGCATAGGGCAGGAAAAGAGGGGAGAGTATATAATTTGTTTAGCTTTCTTGTATGTGGAAGGGTTTGTTTTACTGTGTCTTTTGTTTATTTCTGAATTAATTCCACTGGGATCAGGACAAAGTATGATTTCAGTTCTGTGGCTTTGTGGAGACTTGCTTAGTGGCCCACTGTGTGATCCATGTGGTCAAGCTTACACGTGCACCCGAAAGCATGTGCATTCTGCAGTGGCGGTGGGCCTTAGTATTTTATGAATGCTAATATAGTTACTAGTATTGATAAAATTTTATATATCTCTTGTGGGTTTAATTTTCCTTCTTCTTGCTTTACCAGTTCCTCAGAGGAATTAGCATTCTCCAAAAATGTTAGAGGATTTTTTTTTTTTTTTTTTTTTTTTTTTTTTTTTTTTTTTTTTTTTTTTTTTTTTTTTTTTTTTTTTTTTTTTTTTTTTTGTAGTACTGGGGATGGAATTCAGAGAGTACTGAGTTATCTCTTTAGCACTTTTTGTTTTGACTTAGCGTCTCACTAAGTCACCCAGGTTGGTCTTGAGATTTTGATGCTCTTGCCTCCATCTCTAGAGTAGTGGGATTGATTACAGGCGTGTGCCACCATACCCAGCTGATTTTCTCTTTTGTTCTGTTAATTTTTGCTTTTTTATATTTGAAGCCATACTATTGAGTGGAGATAAATGTAAAATTGTTATGTTTTTTGTGTTGGTTCTTAGGTTAGTGTCTTTCTGCAACTGTAATGAGTTACTACACACCTGATGGCTCACACCACTATTATTTTGTAGTCCTGGAGGTCAGAAGTTGGAAATGAATTTTGTTGTAGCCAAACTCAGGCTTCCCAGGGACCTTGTGGGAGAATTGCTTTTTTACTTTTTTTAGCTTCTGGTGCTACAACCTTTGCATCCTTTGCTCAGGACCCTCTCTTTCACTTTCAGTGCCAATACAGTAAGAACTTTCAGCTCTGTTTCCATCTCCTAAAGACTTTTTATCTGGAAAGGACACTCGTGCTTGCATCAGACCTAGAGGTATGATCTCTCCGCCTCAAGATCTGTATTGTAGTCTCATCTACAAGTCTTTTTGTCATAGAAGAGACGATATTCATAGGTTATAGAGATTAGGATGTGGGCATATTTTTGGAGGAAGGCGTGTTATTTTGTTTACAATAATCTTATCATTCTAAAATATTTCTCTATATCTTCTGTAACATTTCTTACCATAAACTCAACTCTGCTTGCTTCAGTTCATTGAGTTTTTGTCACTATATTTTGCTTTCATAATAAAAGTTTTGAAATTTCTTGGCCACTGTCCTTTCAAATACTGATTCTGGGGCCAACAAGATAGCTCAGTGGACTAAGTGCCTGCTTAGGCAATGCAGGGACTGGGGTTCGATCCCAGGCACCACATGCTGTATTGGACCTGCCCTTGGGCTCACTGAGCCCACCACTGAGTCCGGGCGTGGTGATGCATGCCTATAATCCCAGTGCTCGGGAGGAAGAAAACAGGAGGATCATTAGGAGTCTGAGCTACATAATGAAACTCTGTAACAAAAAATGTTAAAAGCCAATTAATGAATCAATCAATCAGTCAGATACTGCTTCTGCCTCATTCTCTTGTTCTTGGATGTATTACACATGCACAATAGTTGTCTACCTATTAAGACAGCCCTTATGTTATGATTTTGTAAAGTTTTTTTTTCTATGCTTCAGATTGGATAATGGTCTGTTTTTTACCTCACCACACCTATCTTCTTTCTCTAAGCTGCTATTAAGCTTATTCATTGACTTCTTGATCCCAAATGTAGCAATTTTCCATTTTAGAATATTCATTTCACAGTTTTTCTAGATTCAGATGTTTTCTTTACATCTTTGTTTGCATATTTCATCTTTTTAATATATTTTTAATATAGTTATTTATATAATTTTATCTATATGTCTATGCATGTGTATTTTTGTGGTACTACAGATCAAACCAGGGCCTCGCTCAGGGCAGGTAAGCACTTGTACTGAGCTGCAACCTAAGGCCCTGTAATAGCTATCTCAAAATGTTCATTAGTTAACTGTCCCATGTAGGTCATCTTGATTTGTTTCCGTTATCTTTTTTTTTTTTTTCTTCTTGGTTAATGTTCACATTTTCCTTTGTCTAATCAAATTTCTTTAGCTAGATATAATATGTAAAAAACTAATAGAGGGAAGTTTTAATTTTTATCTATGCATTTATGTATTTATTTGTGGAACATATGGCTTATATGAATTGAAAATCACTGTATATGATTGTATATTATATCATATGTAGGCGCATAAGGATGCCAGCTTATTGCTGAGGGAGGAACTAAGTAGAGGATATATGGTAAATATTTCTTTGGGCCAGGGAGATAACTCAGAGGTCTAAGCGCTTGCCTGGCAAGCACAGGGAACTGGGTCTGATCCCTGGCACTGCATGCCATGCTGGTCCACACCTAGGCACACTGAACTGGCCACCAAAACCAGGCATGGTGGCACATGCCTGTAATCACAGCACTGGGGAGGCTGAAACTGGAGGATCACTATAAATCTAACCTGCATAGTGAAGCCCTGTACCAAATACATAAAGTTTAAAAAAAAAAAAAAAGAGAAAAGATTTTCTTAGTATAGAGATTCCTCAAAAATCTAGGTTTGAAGGTGTCATTTAACCCAGGCCTTTCTGTGCTGGGTAGAAGAGATAAAAAAAAAAAAAAATCATGCTACAGTGATATATGTGTACTTATGTTTATAGCAGCATAATTTGTCATACCTACATCTTGGAAACAACCTAAATACCCATCAACTAAGGAATGAAAAAACAAAAGTCATTTTATACAATGGAGTATTACTCAGCCATTAAGAATGATAAACTGGAAACTTTTACAGGTAAATGGATGCAACTGAAGACCATACTCATAGGTGAAATAAACCAGACACGTGCAGCCAAGCATCATATGGTCTCCTTAGTGTGAAAAGCCAAAAGAGTAAGATGCGAAAGCTGCAATAGATGTTGTAAAATGGGAAGAAACCATTCATTCGAAAGAAAGAGAAATTAGGGTGGGAAAAGAAAAGAAGGGAGGGAAAAACAAACACACACACACACACACATACACACACATGCATGCACACACACACAATAGTTCAGATAGTTACACACTAATTTCTCTTAGTTCATTGAAAAAGTGTGGGCTAATATTGTTTGAATAATTAAATGCCTATATCTTGTACTCTGAGTTAAAGATAACAATATGCATTTTGTAACCCTTGTTAACCTCCTATTCTCTTTTTTTGAATTTTTTTTGCTGAGGCAGGAGGATTGTTGTGAGTTCGAGACCAGCCTGAGCTACAAAGTGAGCTTAAGGCCAGCCTGAACTGCATAGTGAGACCCTGTCTCAAAAAGACAAAAGAAAAAAAAAAAAAGAAATAAAAATAAAATTAAAATGATTTCTGCAGTTTGGCCCAACTGTGTGGCTTTCTGGGGAACTTGCTGTGAGGGAGTAGCCAGTGTGACCACAATCCAGTTCCGTAGTGTCTTTATGCATTGTTTTCCTCTTCTCTAAAGTTAGATTGTGATGTCTACCTCAGGGTCGTTGTGAGGGCTAAGTGGTACGTCTGGCGGTGGGGCGTTCGGTGTGTGATAGCTGTGATTTATTGAGGCTTGAGAATAGACTGTAGGATCTAGTTACAAGACAGTCATTAGCATCTTTGATGGTGGGTTTTTAGGGATTTGTACAAAGGAGGTTCAGGAGAGAATGAGGAATTAAGGGCAGTAAGAACAGGCCACTGTTTTAAAGATTGCTGTCAGGGGATTAGAGAAATATAGTATGGGAGGGCATAAGGATAAAGGATAGATTTAAGACATGATAATAATAGTAGCTATAATTACAGTAATCGTCACAGCAACTCTGTGAGGATGATACTGTAGTTACCCTCAGTGTGCAGTCAGGAATGTGAGGCCTAAAAGAGGAGTGTGGTTCTGAATGCTTGTGTGCTGAGACCCTGTAGGAAGGAGGCCACACAGGCCTTGGGGACAAGGAGCAACACTTTCAGTAGGTGAGAAAGGAAGCCAGGCAGGCCCACATGGAGAAACTGATTTTGACAGAGGCAGGGCATGTGCATTCAGTTTCACAGTATGGAAAACAAACAGAGTAGGCTTGGAAGTGGGAAGAGAAGTTTTATGCTAGCAGTTTACCCTTTTTCCTTGAAGCGAGGAATGGGAATTTGCTGGGAGGCTGCATGCATTGGAGGACAAGCTGCGAGTTAGTTGTCTTTGTAGTGGGTAAGTGAATTAGCTTTGGATATGAGGGATAGGTTTGATAGTGCTGAATGACTTGATTTTGTTAACGTGAATCTAAAGCAGGGATCTGGAGATGTTTGGAAAAGGAGAAAGGTGAATTTACACGAGGAAGCCAAAAAGAACAAGCTAGTCCTTCCCCTGAAAAAACTTAAAGATGTTAAAAAGTGTTTTTCTACTCTTTTACTTTTTTAAATAGCACTTTTCTTTGGAGAAAGGGTTACACTTTAGCAACATGGGTGGGTTTGAAGGGAAGCTGCCCTGGTTGGGTGCTAATGTTTATGCAGATGCCAAGGGAGGGGTCGGGGTCTCCTTCCCTGTGCTTTGCCAGTTCAGTCTTTTAATTCCTTACCTATTAATTCTACTTCCTATGGAACTGCAGTGGGGTCCGTCTGGAGATAACACAATATGATAGCTGCTCTGACATCAGGCATAACCCTGTTCTGGTGCTCTTGAAATGCCTTTTCGTTTTACGAAGCAAACATAGTGGCATAAGTGTTGAAACTTGGAAATACTATTTTGTTGTGTTTGGGGAGCTGTGATTAGGAAGTGGAGAATTTTTTTTTTTAAAGTATATGTCCTATAACCTCAAGTTTCTGTAAGAGTTTTTACATAAGTGTTTTCAGTTTTCTTTAACTGGAGTATGAAAGATGTCCAGGAAGAAAATATGAAAAGTCATGCTTTACATACAAGATTTTATATAAGGGATTTTTTGGTTCACAAAATGTTAGTCACACATAATGGTGGCTTATAACCGTCCTGTTTCTATTTTGTCCGTTACTGAGGGAACTTATTATTTTATTACATATTTTTTTCTTATGGCCTAGTTAAGAATGACCAACTCCGTGTTTTCAGTTATTTCAGTGAACAGGCAGCCTCTGTTTCAAACAGAGAAATGTCTGTTAGCAAGAAACATGCAACAATAATGTGGGACTTTTTTTAGTGGTTTGTTTTGGAACTTTATATAGACTTAGAAAGCAGCTGCAGGAAAAGTATGTGTAGGTTGTTGTTTCTTAAATGTTAAAGTAAGGAGTATTTAAAGAAATGTATGAAGCTTTTCAAAGTGTTCTGCTATTACTATTTAAATGTTCTGTGTATTATAGTTTTATTAGCTAACTAATATTTTACATAAACATTTAAAAATAGGTATTCTCAAAAATGTGGCAGTTATTATATGAAAAGGCTAAAAGTGTGTTTTCCTAATCTTTTCCTTTTTTTTTTTTTTGTATTCAGTACAGGGTCTAACAGGGTCTCACTATACATATCAGACTCGTAGTGATTCTCTTTATTTTCAGCCTCCCACACTCTGGGATTATAGGTATGCACTACCATACTGCTGAGCTATCTGTCTGGCCCTCTTTTACTTTTTAAAATAATATCTAATGTCAAAGAAAATAAAAAGAATTCCCAACTTATTTATTTTTTGTACCATGCTGGTATGGCATGTGGTGCCAGGGATCAAACTGCAGTCCTTGTCTTTTGCCTAAGCTTGCCTAAACAGGTACTTTAGACTGCTGATCTATCTCACTGGC
Organism: Ctenomys sociabilis; assembly: GCA_004027165.1. Lineage (NCBI taxonomy): Eukaryota > Metazoa > Chordata > Mammalia > Rodentia > Ctenomyidae > Ctenomys > Ctenomys sociabilis. The sequence goes on from PVKA01028565.1 coordinate 24,545, forward strand.
CCTCAACTTATTTAACATATAACAGCTTTAAATTCTTCTTTTGCAGAACTAGGGATTGAACTCAGGCCCTTGCGCTTGCCAGGGAAGCGTTTATTCCACTGAGCCATCTCCCCAGCTCTATAAATTCTTCATTCTTCAGTTTTAAGTGTATCTATAAATTTTTGTTTTGAAAAAATAAGGGTTAGGAAAATACTTTCAATAGGCAGAATTTGTTTAACATTGTATGTTTGAAACTTTGTTGATTCAATGAGAAATGTGTATTTGAAATAAGGTAGACATTGATGAAATATTATGAAATAATTGCTAATTTTATATTTGACAAGAAAATAAAGTCTTAACATTCCAGTTTTTTTTTTTTTTTTCCTCCTTCTGGTGGTATCAGGGATCAAACTCAGGACCCTGCGCTTGCCAGGCAAGCACTTATTCCACTGAGCTATCTCTGCAGCCCCATTCTAGTATTTTATTGAATGGTCTGTTTGTGTAAAATTTAGTATAGGAACATATAAGTCCCATCTACTATTTAGAGAAAGCATATCAGGGAACTGCTGTGTAGTTACACTGCTATCATGAAATAGTGATGGTAGTATTACGCTGTAAAGAGCAGATGACATTGATACAAGATACTGTTATCTCAAAGGAAAAGATTTAATGTCCCCAAGTACCTATTGCACATTTCTCAACTGCTTTTGGATGTGTTTTACAGTTATAAAAAAGAGTAACAACTCAGGTTATTTTCTTGCTCTACTGAAGACAGTGAAAGTAATACCTAAAAATGTTATCTTTAATTAAAAGTATTTTTAAAGGAGCTGGAAAATGCAGTAATTTTATGATTTATTTCTTTTTTTGTATTTTAGGGAAGGGTCTACAGGGTATTCACGTTCTTACTACTAGATCAGATTTGTAGTGATCAGCCTGTTTACAGCCTCCCAAGAGCTGGCATTAAGGCACACACTACCACGCGCAGACTCAATTGCTATCTCAGTGTGCCCCAGGGGCAGGCCTGGCATGGCAGGCCTCGGGATCGAACCTCTGGCCCCTGTGCCTGCTTGTGGGTGGTTTAATCCTCCTAGCTAGCTGGCTGGCCCTGATTTTTTTATTTCTAATCAAACCATTTACCTTTTTTTTTTCTGCTCCTGTTTGCTAATAAAGTTAGGAAATAAGGTAGTCTTAAAAAGTAACTGTTTGATTTTAAGGAGTGTAAGAATCTTCTGAGTGCTTGATGCATGTGTGGATCCTCATAATATGCTACTGACAGAGTTGAGCTTAGGCGAGGACTTGTGCCCTGAGCTTTCTTCAGGTGATTCCCTCCCAACAGCCCTTGGCCAGGTAGCATTTCTTCAGTATGAACTCAGTGTTCACAAATATAATTCAAGATTGGCTTCATTTTATTAAATCTTCCACACTACTAGTCTTAAAGGAAGTAATGCTGCTATTTAGCTGAAACTGTTTTATTTCAAAACTTATATGAGAATATTTTAGCTATTTTAATAGATTTGAAAGTTATATGTGCCTGTAGTTCTGGCATTGTAGAATGCTGAGACAAGAGAGATGCAAATTTGAGCTTAGCCTGGGCAACCTGGCATTGTAGGAAGATGCTGAGTCAAGATACAGAGTAAAAACAGGCGGGGAATAAATAAAGGCTTGTGGGATGCACTGGGTCCCCAGGACCACAAACAACCAACCAATAACATCGAAACGAGTGCTCATGTTTTGGATTGTAATGTTGTAGTGCTTCTGTGTAGAGCACACTTCAGTTTAATAGAAACTGTTACATCTGTTTCATTTTATTTTCACAAGCCTGCAAGGTATGTAAAACAGCTATTATTTTCCTTTTATGTATTGGGAAATAGACTAATAAAGTGAAATGATCTGCCCTAGGTCACGTAGCTGAGCTTGGCTGAATCTGAAGTCCTGACACCCAGACCAGTGCTGTTTCCATGGTATCATGCCATATAAATTGTCTAAGATCAAAGAGAGGACATTTGCCTTTGTGTGTATATGAATCTGCATGTGGAGACATACACACAAACACGCAAACATGTATGAGTGTAATATATCTATTGTCAGGCCAATTTTTTTCTAATAATAAAAGTATGTGGAGTAAATTTTAGTGTATTTTTATCTTTAAATTTTACTGATGCTGGGGTGATTTTAGAATATTTTTATTTTTGAAATTTTATATTTTTATCCTTCAAAAACACATTTTATTAAGTACCTTTAAAAGTGACATTCTTTTTTTTTATTTTAAAGAGAGAAAAGATAATGAAACAGGTTAGTAGGACAGTTATAGTAGCTGACACATATTTGCTCCAAAAGTTGATACATTGCATGATGTTGTCATCCTGTTGGTTAATCAGAGAATAAGACACAGGCACGCTGTCTTGTCTGAACAATATTAGCACAAAGCATCCTAAAAATGATGTTTTCCACATAGAGCATGTTCCAGACGTTGATGCCAGTATTTCAACAGATTGAAAGGGTATGGCATATGCACTTACCCTCATATGATATTTATTTAAAAGATGTTTTATTAGTGCATATTTGCAGTACATAATGATTACATTCATTGTGGAGAACTGGAACAGGTGTAAAACCTCTTAAATTGTTTTTTTTCCCTTCCTCTGCCCATTTTTTCTTTTTTCTTTTGTTGCCAGCCTCAGATTTGTTCATGTTTCATAAGTCTTTATGAAGTTAATTATTATCCACACAGATTAACAGCTGCACTAATAGGTCAAAAACATACAAGTTATACTAAATCAAGGTACATTTAAAAACACATTGGCCAAATGGTAGCATTTTTTATACAGGAAATATACTTTATCACATGAGCTGAAGGTGGCAGCTTCATGCAGACACGGGCTGTGTGTATGCACTGTGCTGCTTCATTTTCTAGTCTGTCGTTTTGTACAGAAGACCCTTGCGTTCAGCAAGTCTTCTGTGAATGAAGAGAGGGAAAACAACAGGCCTTGAGGCTTTGTGTCAAGGTTTCTGGATGTGTTTTCATGTCTCAGAATGAGAAAGGCTTATTATTGGCGTATCCTTTTTAAGAGAGGATGACTCGTCCTTCAGCCCTGAGTGCATGTGCTGCTCATTCTTCCAAGCAGAGGCCAAGTATTGCTTCATGAAGACGAGCAATAATTATATGCCAGCAGCAACTTGTTCCTTGTAGTGCATCACAGATTATTTTACAGTTTCTAGGTCATATATTTTAAACCTTTTTCATTTTATAATGTATGTTTTCTGTACACAGTGTTTACATTCCTTAGGGAGTTGGTACATGTAAATAACACACTTTAGTCCCCCATCCCCTCCCCTTTCTCCATCTTTCGATCCCCTCCATTTGGAAAAGACTGACCTCTCTATTCCGTGTTGTCTTTTATTTGCTCTTTGCTTGTAATTTGAGCTTCTCATATAATTTGTGTCTTCTTATGTCACCATGATAGAATTAAATTCTAAGTAAAAGTAAAAAGGATTTCTTTTAGTTTAGAAATGTCTCAGAGCTCTTTAAAGAACATCTACCTTAACAAACTTTTAAACTATCACTATATCTTTTCTAGAAAGAAATTGACCACTTGACTCTACCTAAGTGATTTTGGTGTGACAGTGATTTCTGATATTCACTATGTCTTTAATAGATGCTCTTTTGTGAGTATGTAGTAAAATTTCTTTAGTATCTCTTCTTTTTTTCTGTTTTTTTTTTTTTTTTTTTTTTTTGTTAGGGAGTGTTTACAGGGTGCTCAGGGCCTCACTACTAGACTGGACTCAGTGATTCTCCTGTGTACAGCCTCCCAAGTGTGGGATTACAGGTGGATGCCACCACGCCCAGTCTCAACTGCCATCCCAGCAAGCCCCGGGGCTGGGGCTGGCAGGCAGGCCAAGGAATCTAACCCCTGGCCTCTGCACCTGCTTGCAGGTGCTTTAATCTGCTGAGCTATTTGGTTGGTCCTGGTCTCTCTTCTTAATATCCTAAAAAGAAAAACTTTTATTGTTTAAACCCAGATGATTCTTTTGTCAATTATTCAGAATATCCAAGCATGCAGCTTTTGTATTGTTTTTGTTTTATTATTATAATTAATTTTCAGCCTCTTTGGAAAAGAATGAATAAAACAAATATACTCAGTCTATTTCCGCACATGTTTGCAGCTCAGCACTAGCGTGACAAGACCGTATATTGAATCACTGGGTCAAACAAAGTTAGGGATAATCTGGTTTTCATTTATTTACTTGTACATTTAAAATTACATTTAAGTTGATAAGTGTATTCAATACTAATCTTGAAATCCTGTTTCCTGAAGGTAAGTGTTGATCAAAATGCTTTTCCCTGGGAAATATTTGAGAATAATTTAAGAGTGGGAAGTTTTAGCACTTCTAATGAAGGCATGCCTTCGGTTTCTCTTTCCAGCCAGTGGTTTTGACTTGGGTTCTGGTGGTTAGCCAGGAGTTCCTCCCACGCATGTCCAGGCTTTCTGGCCGCACTGTGAATTTGCTTGAGCAAAGATCTGTAGAGTCCTGGGAACGTGGCCTTTCTTTTTGTGGAGGACATGTGCAGTTGAACACCCTTCAACTGCTGGTATAATAAAATGTTATCTATTTTCCAGTCTAAGAAATAGTTCTCAGGCTGGTCAAATAGCTCAGCAGATTCAAGCACCTGGAAGCAGGCTCAGGGGTTGG